>CAUYLG010065606.1:0-73885 GCA_963573385.1 Cacajao melanocephalus
ATGGGTCAGAGCACGTTCTTCCCTTTTCCATCCCCAAAATGCAAAGCCCTAATGGATCGTCTGGAAATTTTCTGGCTAGAGAGCTCTGCTTCCCACTCATCCCCTGTAGGGGAAAAAAAAAAAAAAAAAAAAAAAAAAAGCAACCACATTAACCTTTGGGGTCAAATTGTCAGTAAAGAAAGCTGAGGCATTAGAAATACAGAGCTAGTCTCCTCCTGACTGCAATATGCAATATCCAATATGCATCATGGAGGCTGGGTGCGGTGGCTCATGCCTGTAATTCCAGCACTTTGGGAAGCTGAGGTGGGCAGGTCATTTGAGGTCAGGAGTTCCAGATCAGCCTGGGCAAAATGGTGAAACCCGGTCTCTACTAAAAACAGAAAAAAATTAGCCAAATGTGGTGGCAGGTGCCTGTAATCCCAGCTACTGGGGAGGCTGAGGCAGGAGAATCGCTTGAACCTGGGAGGCAGAGGCTACAGTGAGCTGAGATCGCACCACTGCACTCCAGCCTGGGATACAGAGTGAGACTCTGTCTAGGAAAATATGTGTGTGTGTGTGTGTGTGTGTGTGTGTGTGTGTGTATCATGTATACGTAATATCAAATATAATATGTAGCATATAATGTATAATACGTAACATATAATATGTGTGTGTGTGTGCATCTCAGGAACAAGTATTATTTTAAATTCAATCAAATATACTATACCACTTTTCTTTATAAGAAAAGTTTTCTACAGCAAGAGAAATTCCAGCTCCGTCAGATCTATTATTATGCACTTTACTCATTGTGAGGAATTCTTAAGTTCTAATGAGGTAAGGAAGTTCTACTTTAGTGAAAGAATGAAACTTCCTTACTGTTCACTAACCTACATCTCAATTACTTCCCAACATGTTTGCAGCATGTACCCTGTGACCCACAAAGATCAAGGAATCTAAGCCGGCCAAGGTTTGCTTTTTTATAGCTCGCCCTTCCCGACATTTAAAAGGAAGGCAAGTGGGGTCTAACCCGTAGCCCACGCCGCTGCTTCTGCCCATTATTGGAGCATCAGTCTCACGCCCTCAGTACCCTCTGTACTTTTCCAAAACCACCACCACCTGAAGCGCCATAGTTTTTTTTTTAGCGCTTCTCTAACATTGAGCAATGGGGACATTGAGTATTGTCCATTTTCTTAGATTTCAAAGGAAACTTTCAAGACACTCTCATAAGAGAAAAAGGAGGGGGTATGTGGAGAAGGTCAACGTGATTTCAATTCCATGGTTAGAAAAATTACGAGAGATAAGAACATAAAGGATAAAATTCTGACCATGGAGTTTCCTTCAATCCTAATGATGGCGGTGGGGGGTGGCATGCGAGTGGAATTGTCCATGCAAACACAGAGATTCTCAGCAGCATGGAGTAAGGGGTGGTGCTGGGACATCCAGTCCAAGTTGCAGTCTATAAACCTGAAGCCTCAAGCCCCCTTTCCCTCGGTACGCAGATGTTCACATGGATGTAATACGAATGATTCCATAATCCATGCTGGGAATACTGGGGGAATGTGCCCCAACTTCTTTGAAAACCCAAGGAGTGTCAGTCAGCAGGAAGGGGGGCCAAAGATTGCTGAGGAGAAAGATCCCCTACCCACCTGCCATTCTTCACTTGGAAAGGCTGATCCTGCCGGAAAGGAAGGGAAAGGACCCAGCAGAGTCCTTCTCCTGACCTTGACTCAAAAAGCAAATGGGGGCTGGGCATAGTGGCTTACTATGAGCCTCCCAGCACTTTAGGAGGCTGAAGCAGGCAATCACGTAAAGTCAGGAGTTCAAGACCAGCCTGGCCAACATGGTGAAATCCCATTTCTACTAAAAATACAAAAATGAGCCGGGTGTGGTGATGCAAGCCTGTAATCCCAGCTACTTGAGAGGCTGATGCAGGAGAATCACTTGAACCTGGGAGGAGGTTGCAGTGAGCCGAGATCGTGCCACTGCACTCCAGCCTGGCGACAGAGTGAGACTCTGTCTCAAAAGAAAAAAAAAAAAAAAAGAAAAGGGACTCTGGAATCCTGAGTGGGGAGCAAATCCTAAGCTCATGTTGCCTCCAAATTGGTGGTTTGTAATCTGCTTTTGTAGCATGTGCCATCGAGAACATCTCCCTATGTCTATAAATGTACATCTACAACGTGATTTTTAATTGTAATCAACCCGCTAATACCAGACACAGATTTCCTCCTAATTTTTCACTATAATATATAGTGCTGCCAAAAGTCAGATAAAAATACCTTTGCCCATTTGCCTGATTACTTCCTTAGAACAAACTCCAAATGGAATCACCAGATAGGCACATTAATAAGACTACATTGCTAAATTTCTCTCCAAAAAAGGTGTAACATCTTACCATTGCATCAGTGACATAGGAGAATACCTGTTCTTCCCACATTCACTGAATGGGACTTATCATTTCAGATAAAAATGCTTGCCAGGGTTTTTCAAAAGTGTATATGCATATGTCCTTTGATATCTTAACTGCTCTTTTAAGAAACTACCCTTAGGAAACATTCATATGAGTTTACAAAGATGTATGAATAAAGACATCCAATGCACAGTGTGGTGAATAACTAGCCAGTTTCCACTATAGAGCCCCTTTGGCTACTGGATAAGAGGTATCCCAACTGAATCCTGTTACCTTGTCTATATTAAGGATGGGCTAGTTTTTCCACTTCCTCGTTTTAGTATCATTAGTGTCATTATTATTAGTATGCAGATCTTAACTCTGTTCCCCACTCTCCATATTCAGATACCAAAGAGCAATGTTTTCCTTGAAATACCATTGCTATGCTTTGCACAGCCCTGCATTCCTGGGGCAACCTCCCTCACAGCCTTTGACCGCAGCTCCCTTATTCAGTCAATCAGACATATCACTGGCAAATCAATCCTCCTTAAAGGCAGCTTGTAACACTCACATCTCGGCTCAAAAACTTTTAGAGATTCCCTGTTTCTCACCATATGAAGTCACTGTCCTGGCTCTCATTACTGTCACTCGGCTCTCTCTCCCTAACGTCCCTAACCCTTCCCCAGTCCCCCTTCCTCAGGCCCCAAGACTAGCTGGCATCTAAGAAGCCTGCATCCCGCTCATTAGCAAAAAAAAAAAAGCACACTTGTGAACAACCTCGACTCTCCCTCTCTCCCCACCTCGCTTCCTCCCGCCCCCAATCCTGGCCCTAGCCATTCTGGAAAGACCTGGATGACTGAGCTCATCCGAGGATCTGAAACGCAGGAAGGGAAGGCACTATGAAAAGCAGACATCCATTTCTGGGTGGGGCTTGACCTCCCTAGCCTGGGTGCCAAGTTATCTTCCTCCACTCAGCTTAGTTTCCAATTTCATTTCCCTACTCTGATAGTCCACCAGTTAGAAATTCATGTAGACGGGTCACGTGTGTTCTTTTACATGTAAACACTTTCCAGAGGGTTAAGGTATGAAGAACTGAGAATGAAGTCGTTAGCGCAATCAGAGTTGACATCAAATTCTAAGCAGCTATCCCGTGTACTTGGGGACTGGTGAGGGTGCGCTGGGCTGCGTGGTGGGCGAAGGGCAAGGGTGCCTTTGCACAGCAAGGAAGACCTAGGGGTTATGATAGGGTGGGGAGGGGAAGGAGACCCCCAAAGAAAGAGCACGGAAAGCAAAGCAAAAGGATGCCAAAACTTCCTTTGCTTACATCAAAATTTCACTTCACAGGTTAAGCATGAATCCAGGAAAGGAAACGGAAACCCTCTTCCTAGCCCTCTTTCCTCTCTTTTCTCCCCTGGGTACAACAGAGCGGGGCAGCAGGCAGCTGCAGGTCCTTGGCCAGCGCCCTTCCTCACCCAGGCAGGGCAGCACCAACATAGTCACCATAGAACTCTCTCAAGACAAGCGAAGGAGCGTTCCAGCCCAGATGAGTGCGCTTTTCCCAAGCGTGCGGTGAAGAAGTTAAATGACACTTTGTGAAAGGGATCCTTAAGCGACAAAATCTTTTTCCCCCATCGCACCAAGCACTTGCTTTTGTCCTCGTAGGTGCAAAAGGGGCTGGAGTCATTTGAATTCAGTTCTAAGGTTGGTTTTCTGGAAGGGTTAACAGGGAAACTTTTAGATGCCAAGACCTTTAAGAATAGTGACCCCATGAGCAATCTCAGTTTATTTCAGAAGAGGAAACTGAGGAGCAAAAGATTGAAGTAACCTTCCAGAGGGCATATAGCTGGTGAGACAGAGCCTGGGCTGAGTCCCAAGCCTGCCTGACTCCGACTCCCTCGCCCCGCAGTGATACCAGAATCACCCTGAGAGTGAGAAACACACGGCGCGCTGCTATCACACTTACAGGTACTCAGGGAGTCTTGAGATCCAGCCTCTGACCAGGAGAGCTGGATTGACTAGGAAGCCAATGAAACTAAGTTTCAGGGCCCCCTGCCTGCCCACGGCCTCTCCCAAGGCCCTGCACCAAAGTTTCTATTTGTGACTTTGTTTCCTTAGAAAAAATTTCTCAATTATGTAAACTTCAGACCTTACAAAAACGTGGCTCCACCTCTACTGACAAGTAACTCGTTAGAGGACTTGAGTTTTAGAAGGACAAGCTCCAAAAGCATCTCTAGATGGTCTCCAGAACCCCGCTGGTGTGACTCTTTTTGGAACTAGGTTCCGAAGACCCCACGAAGATGGACTAGCCTTTGGGGATTCAGAGAGCCTTCCCAGAGCAGCTCAAATCATCCCTGGTCCCTGACCTTTGGACATCCAGTTTATAAACACATCCAAAGTGGATTCTTTCCTGTCTTCATCTGAGACATTTTGTAGACTCCAAATCCCACTGGCATGACCCATGCCCATCGATAAACTCCTCCCATTTAGTCTGTTCTCACATGGGACCAGAAGCCTGAGTGGCGTCTCTGGGTGAAGGAAAGGAGGCTGGGGAATGTGCAGAGGGAGGGAGGAGAGAAAGACGTGTCTAAAGGTCTGGAGCCAGAGTCATCACGTGTTGTGGACACTGGGAAGAATTTGGTGCGAAGGAAGCTGAGACGGAGGCTAGAGGGGCTATGTCTTAGCCCGTTTGGGCTGCAGTAGCAAAAATGCCGTAAACTGGGTGGTTAAAGAGCAACAGAAATTTATTTCTTACAGTTCTAGAGGCTGGAAAGTCCAAGACCAGGACACCAGCAGATCTTGAGCCTCTTTGATTAGGGCACTAATCCCATTCGCGAGGGCGGAGTCCTCATGACCTAATTATTTCCCAAAGGCCCTACCTCTTAATACCATCACTTTGGGGTTTAGGATGTCAGCATATCAATTTGGGGATGAGAGGGTCCCAGATAGCAGTCTGGCTGGCAGAGAGAAGCATATGAGGAGACTTTTACACCACGTTCAGGAGTTTCAACTTTATCCCCCAAAATGAGCAGCACCTTAAGCAAGGGAATGACATACGGTTGTCCTCCCTTATCTGCGGTTTCAGTTACCCATGGTTCACTGAGGTCCGACAATATTCAATGAAAAGTTCCACAAATAAACAACTCATACGTGTTCAAATGCATGCCGCTCTTAGTAGCGTGATGAAATCTCACGCCACCCGGCTCCATCCTGCCCGGGATGTGAATCATCCCTTTGTCCGTCGTATTCCTGCTGTAGACATGACTCAACCCACCCATCACTTAGCAGCCGTCTGGGTTATCAGATTGACTGTCACAGTAGCCAGTGCTTGTGTTCAGGTAACCCTTAGTTTACTTCATGGTGGCCCCAAAGTGCAAGGGTCGTGATGCTGGAGATTCGGATGTGCCAAAAAGAAGCTGCACAGTGCTTCCTGTAAGCAAAAAGCTGAACGTTCTCAATTTAATAAGGAAAGAAAAAGAATCATATGCCGAGGCCGCTAAGATCTATGGTGAGAACGAGTCTTCTGTCTGTGAGATAGCGAACAGTGTATTATGATACTTGTTCTGTTCTGGTATTATTTGTTATGGTTACGCTCTTACTGTGCCTAATTTATAAATTAAACTTTCTTCTAGGTAGGTTTGTCTCTATAGGAAAAAACATGGTGTACATAGGATTCAAGACATCCACTGGGGTTTTGGAATGTATCCTCTGTGGATAAGGGGAGACTGTTGTACTATTTTATTTCTCATTTTGAGAAGACCACTCCGGCTACAGAATGGGGACTGTGGTTCAGTAAAGAACATGGCCATGCCCTGCGCCATGATAATGTTGGTCAGAGCCCAGGCAGAGCAAGGTGATGGGGAAAGTGGATGGACTGGAGCAGTCTCACCACCGTGACGCTTGGAGTACTTTGTGTTGAGAGGGATCCCAGGAACCAGTGCGTGGCTGGAGGGTGGCCAGTGGGGGAGGTTCTACCTGCCGCCTCTACCTTCCTCTTCTCCCTTTAACCTGAGGGGCTCTACTTTGATATGTTCTCTGTGTTAGGGTACCATGCAAGTTTCTGTCTGAGAAAAGGAAAAGCCTATTTCTAAAAATAAGTTTGGAACTTTGGGAAGCCGAGGTGGGTGGATCACAAAGTCAGGAGTTCTAGACCAGCCTGACCAACATGATAAAACCCCATCTCTGCTACAGATACAAAAATTAGCTGGGCATGGTGGCGTTCGCCTGTAATCCCAGCTACTCAGGAGGCTGAAGTAGGAGAATCGTTTGAACCCAGGAAGCAGAGGTTGCAGTGAGCTGAGATCGAGCCACTGCACTCCAGCCTGGGCTACAGAGCGAGACTCTGTCTCAAAAAAAAAAAAGTTTGAAAAAACTATTGGTTTGGGGAAATATTCAGGAGATAGACTAGAAAGGACTTGGTGAGTGTGGATGAGCGAGGGAAGGGGGCGGGAAGAATCACTGAGAAGGAAGGGGCTGCCATTCACTGACGGGGGAAATGCCACAAGAGGATGCAGATTGGCGGGGTCGGGAGGGTGACGTGGAGTCAGCTCCAGACTTTTTCCCTGTGGGACCTCTAGTCCTCCAGTAGGTGTTGAGGGACATTGCCTGATGGTCAAGGGGACCAGAGCAGTGAGAGGTCATGGTGGTCCTGGGGCAGGAGGATCTCAGGTGCCAGGGGGCAGTGTAGTGTAAACCCTCTCCGGGGGGTGCCAGCTAAGGCCAGGCCAAGTCCAGGGCAAGGAGATGAGCTCTCCATCAGATGGGCAGTAAACACAGCAATCTGGACCAGACGTCTCCATACTTCCAGGTACTCAGGGAGTCTTGAGATCTTCCAAGATGCCATCAAGGAACTGAAAAGAGCTGCACAGCGGCAGTGGGGGCTTTTGAAAGGCAGTTCCCCGTCTGCACCCCACTGAGTTCAGGCTGTCCAATGAACCGGTGACATGGTTACACATGTGTGTTGTGGACGACTTGAGAAAACACTTGTTTGCAGGAGGATGAAAATAAAAATCAAGTGTGATCCTACCGCTGAAAGGTAAGTATTACGGATATTGTTTGTTAATAACATTCCAATTTTTGATGTAGTTTTGGGGTAGCTTTTTATTTTCATGTGATTTCAAACTTAGAGAAAGTTTCCAAGATGAGTCTGAGCTCTCATATGCTCCCCACCCAGATCCACCAAATGGTCACACTTTGCCCCATTTGTTTTATTATTCCTTCTCTCTCTCTATAGTATTATTTTATGTTAAATATATTTTAATATAACTACAAATAATTATGTTAAATGTATCTTAATATAATTACAAATAATTATGTTAAATGATGTTATGAATATTAAAACTATAATTTAAATAATATTCTAATATAGACAGAGATTCAGTTTCTGAACCATTTGGGGTCACGTTCAAAATGTCATTTTCCTTTCCCCCATTTTCCTTCAGTGCCAGAGGGGACCAGAGCAGTGAGAGGTCTTGGGGTGATGCTGGTCTAGGAGCATCCCCATTTCCTAGAATAATATAGCTCTCTTAACTACAGTACCAACATCGAAACCAGGAAATTTAGCATTGACGCTGTTAACTAATCCACAGTCCCTAAATGAATTACATCAATTGTTCCAATAATGTTCTTTACAGTGATTTTATTTCCTGGCTGAGCACCCACGCCAGCGCCCCGCATCGAATCGACTTTTCAGTTCTCGTTAGTCTCCCTTAGTCTGGAGTCGTTCCTCAGTCCTTATCTTCCCCGACTTTAGCATTTGTAAAGAACACAGTCCAGTTATTCTACAAGATGCCCCTCAACTGGGGGTTGTCTGACATTTCCTCATTTTTAGATCCAGGTGTTGCATTTTGGGTATACAAATTCCCCAGAAGTGATGTGTTCTCAGCACGTCATATCAGGATGCACATGAAGTGTGAAGTGTGGGTGGTGGCAAAATTTTTTTTTTTTTGAGACAGGGTCTTGCTCTTTGGCCCAGGCTGGAGTGCAGCGGTGCAACCATGGCTCACTGCAGCGTCAAACTCCTGGGCTCAAGCCATCCTCCTGCCTCAGCCTCTCACCTCTTGAGTAGTTGGGACCACCAGCATGTGGCACCACACCTGGTTAATTTTTTTGTAGAGACAGGGTTTCCCTATATTGCCCAGGCTGGTCTCAAACTCCTGGGCTCCACCTCAGTCTCCCAAAGTGCTGGGATTACCAGCATGAGCCACTGCACTCGGCTGAAGGACAGATTTTTTTTTTTTAAGAAGAATCAGATTACAGTGAATATGCTGTTTTATGAACTCCTTTTTCACTTACACTATTATAAAAATTTGGCAGGTTTTATATATTCTTAATATTCTTATAAAGCATCATTTTTTTTTTTTTTTTTTTTTTGAGACAGAGTGTCGCTCAGCCTAGAGTGAAGATCTCAGCTCACTTCAGCCTCGACCTCTTGGGCTCAAGGGAACCTTCTGCTCAGCTCCGCTGAGTAGCTGGGACTGTAGACATACATACGACACCATGCCCCGCTAATTTTTTGTATTTTTTGAAGAGACGGGTTTCACCATGTTATCCAGGCTGTGGCATCATTTTAATAACTGCATAACTTCCATTGTGCACACATTGTGTTAACTGATTATAACTCCTATTGCTTTGTCAAATTCCAACATTTTGCCAAGTTTTGCTACCACTAACAATGTTATACCGAACATTTTTATAGATAATTCTTTATGTCCACCAAAAATTATTTCCTAAGAGTAAATCTCTAGCACTGGAATTAGTGGTCAAAGGTTATGCATATTTTTGTTTTGTTTTGCTTTGAGACGGAGTCTTGCTCTGTCACCCAGGCTGGAGTGCAGTGGTGTGATCTTGGCTCACTGCAACCTCCACCTCCCAGGTTCAAGTGATTCTCCTGCCTCAGCTCCAGGAACTACAGGCATGCGCCACCACGCTTGGCTAATTTTTGTATTTTCAGTAGGGATAGGGTTTCACTTTGTTGGCAAGGCTGGTCTCGAACTCTTGACCTCAGGTACTACCCCTGCCTCGGTCTCTCAAAGTGCTGAGATTACAGGTGTGAGCCACTGTGCCCAGCCAGTTATGCATATTTTTAAGCTAAAAAGTGCCATTAATAGGGCCCTGCCTCCAAAGCATTGTTCTAATTTACACTCCCCATCTTAGTGTATGCAAATGCCCATTTCACCATCTGCCTGCCTCCAGCATAGGGTTTGGGCATTTTCCAAAATCTTTTGTCGCTTTAATTAGCGTTTCTTTAATTAGAAAATCTGACTTTTTTTTCGTATATTTTGAGCCATTTATGTAACTCCTTTTCTTGAGTTCCCTATTTATATCCCTTGCTTGTCTTTCTGTTGAGTTTTCCTCTTTTGTTAAAACATATGTAGATTTCATGGTTACTACTGTAGGAAAACTTTGTAAATTCGGCTTTGAGTTCTTCCCCGACTGAAGAGTTCTGTGCCTTTTGTTTTATTTCATTCTGATTTCCAAATAGCATTTCCTTTACTTGATGTGTAATTAATTTTTCAAGTTCCGTCTTCTGGAAAGAGAGCAGGACCTGGAAGCAGGAGACTTGGAAGGTCAAGAGCACAGGCTTTGGGGTCAGGCAGACCTGCTGTTGAGTCCTGGCTGTGCTGGGGGACTTTGGTGGGGGTGGAGGGCCCACGTTGCTGGGTCTCCGTTTTCTTATCTGTAAAGTAGAAGATAATAGTAGGGTCTGGTGAAGACTAAATGAGACACTGTGTGCAAAACGCCTGCTGCTGGCCCGCAGTGGGCACTGCTGGCAACGGTGGTTTTGTTATTGCCACTCACGTTCAGAGAGACTTGCCTGCGGGATGTGGACAGAGGACAGAAGGGCAGATGCAGCCTCCAGAAGTGAGCTGCTGCAGATGAGCGGTGGGTTTCTCAGGGAAGCTCAAGGGTGGGGCCGGCTCTGCGGCGTGTTGTGCAGTGTCTCACACTGGCCTGCTGCAACGATTCTTCTAGATGTTTAGTCACAGGACAGATACTGTGCTCCCAGCCCTGCTAGGCTTGAAGTTAGGGTGTCTGAGTAGACACACAGTTGTCATTTTGATGGGTTCACTTTCTACGCTGCACAAATGACATTGTCCTTTGGTGACATTCAGCAGATTCTTGTGGTTCCTACATGTGTATCTGCAGCTGTGGATCTGGAGTGTTGACCTGTCAATAAGCACTTATGGGCCTCTAAGTGGGGAATGGACTTGGAAAACACTGAACCTAGTGCACAGCACATAGTAGGTGCTCACCTGCAAGGTGCTTCGCTTTCTCCCACCCTTTCTCCCTTCTCACCCCCTTCCTCAGGGATGCAGCTGATGACCTGAAAGAGCGCGAGACAACCTTGGCCAGCTCCGGTCCTGCTCCCTGCCTGCCCTGTGATATCGGGCAAGTTGCTCATCCCTGGACTTCTCTTTTCTTCTCTACAAAACATGGCTTTGGGAGCAACTTGCTCTCCAAGGGCCATTTCAATTCCAACGTAATAACTGAAATTATTATGTGAGGCACAGTGTCTCACGCCTATAATCCCAGCACTTTGGGAGGCCGAGGTGGATGGATCACCTGAGGTCAGGAGTTCGAGATCAGCCTGGCCAACCTGGTAAAACCTGTGTCTACTAAAAATACAAAAATTAGCTGGGCGTAGTGGCAGGCACCTGTAATCCCAGCACTCTGGAGGGTGAGGCAGGAGAATTGCTTGAACCCAGGAGCTGAGATGGTGCCACTGCACTCCAGCCTGGGTGACAGAGTGAGACTCAGACTCAAAAAAAAAAAAACACAAAGAAACAAAAAACTGTATTGGCCGGGTGCGGTGGCTCACGCCTGTCATCCCAGCACTTTGGGAGGCTGAGGCGGGTGGAACATGAGGTCAAGAGATCGAGACCATCCTAGTCAACATGGTGAAACCTCTTGTCTACTAAAAATACAAAAATTAGCTAGACGTGGTGGCGCGAGCCTGTAGTCCCAGCTACTCGGGAGGCTGAGGCAGGAGAATTGCTTGAACCCAGGAGGCCGAGGTTGCAGTGAGCCACGATTGTGCCACTGCCCTCCAGCCTGGGCAACAAGAGCAAAACTCCATCTCAAAAAAAAATGTATCATGGGATTTGGCATAATTGGTTATCTCTGAACACTTATACTTTTAAGGCATTTGTGCACATACAGGAACTAAAACAAGAGACAGGAGGTACAAACAGCCCCAAGAACAAGTGTTCCAAGGTGTTCAGGGGAGACCCCACCCCTTGAACCTCTTCTCACCCAACCCGCCTTCCAGACCTTGCCTCCTGGAGAAATGCCCTCTGGAAGCGCCAATGTGTCCGTGTGCCCCTGGAAGCCAGCCTTTCCCTGGAAGCACACTTTCCCTGCTAGCTAACTACTCGTAAGATGCTAACTATGCTGATGTTGAGGGGAAGGCCTGAATTCTTTCCAGCCTCATGGTGGAAATTTAAAGAAAATAAAGTGAGAGCATCACGGATAACTGCACATTCGCCACCACAAATGGTGCCATCCCAGAGACAAATCTGTAACAGTTCAGGACTTGGGAAAATGGCTGAGGATCAAGCCACGCTAAGAATGGGAGCAATTTGGCTGATACATAGCTGCCCTGTGGTCCAGCAGGGGAGAAAAACAAAGGTTCTAATTACCCAGTGGCAATCCTGTATTTAGATGTAAAAGAGAGGAAGTAGCTGAGCTCTGTTCTAGTCACATGCCAAACGGGTCAACAGAAAAGCCTTCCGCCCAGACCACTGCTGAGCCCATGGCTGGCCTGGGCCCAGGCTGCCCAGCCGAGGAGCCTCAGATGAACCTCCAGGAGGCCACAGCGGCCCCGCTTTATCCTCCGCCTATTTTGCCAGGACGTTGACATCAGACAATTTCCTCCTCAAAGTTTCTTCACTCTCTTTGGTGCTCTAATGCAAATCTGTTGGGGATGAGAGGAATTAGGGACAGGGAGAGCAAGTGGCAACCCCTGCCTCCTCGGTGATGAAAATGTCAGAGCTCATCCATACAGCAGTGGCATTTCTGACCTGGTCCGGCATTCCTCCCTCACCCTGTGCTGCCTGAAGCTCTCCTGCCTCTTCCGGATGTCATCTGCTGCCATGAGGTCAGTCTGGATCTCTGGTTCTACTAGGCAGGCAAAGGAGCAGAGACAAGCTTTAATCCTAAGATATTTAGGATCTGACAAATATCTCAGCTCAAGAACGTACAGAAACCTCAGTAGGGACAGCCTGGAGTGAAAGGATGCTTACTTCCTAGAAAGGGCATTTCTGCTTGGGAAATGCTCAGCTGTGCCTCAGTTTCCCTTAGTCTTCCACTGAGCTGCAGGTGCTGAAGACTGAGAGGCCTGCCACACTGCCCAGAAGGGACAGACTTGATGGTGCTTCCCATCTCCATGCAAGAGCAACCAGTGCAGATCCTCACTTTGGACAGTGCTGATAGAAACACCCACACCTGCTCGCAGCTGGGCTGGGCCTGGCTTTCCTAGTCAATCATTTTACCTTCGGGGTGTAAAGGTAAGAGAATGAAACCAAGATTGCGCAGCCCTGGTGAGAAGAAAAGGAGAAATTCAGGAAGGAGGAATGAGGGATCCTGTTTCTTGTGTGTGGGTGTTAGCTTGCCTTCCAACCACACTGACACTTGCTGTGCCATTGGTTTGACTTTTCTCCTATCTTAACAATAACAAATCATTAAAAAATCAGTTTATCGGCTGGACATGGTGGCTCACGCCTGTCATCCCAGCACTTTGGGAGGCTGAGGTGGGTGGATCATGAGGTCAGGAGTTTGAGACCAGCCTGACCAACTTGGTGAAACCCATCTCTACTAAAAATACAAAAATTAGCCAGGCATGGTGGCATGCACCTGTAATCCCAGCTACTCAGGAGGCTGAGGCAGGAGAATCACTTGAACCAGGGAGGCGGAGGTTGCAGTGAGCGGAGATCATGCCACTGCACTCCAGCCTGGGTGACAGAGCAAGAGTCTGTCTCAGAAAAACAAACAAAAATATCAGTTCATCAAAAATATAAAAAGAAAAAATAAAAACATGTGTGCTTGTGGTATTTTCCCCCTCCCACAGCCTAGCAAAGCAAATCCCTGCCCTTCCTTCCTTGGGAGCTCTGGGGTCTGCCATCTTGGTTCCTGAGATGCTTTTCTTCTGACAAAACATGATTCTGTCTTGAAGAGGCGAAATAACCGCAAGAGGGCCAAGCTGATTTATAAAATACTAACTGCATTTAGAAAGAGGCAGGAAAATTGTTTCTAGAGAGTGGGATTGGGAAGAGACGGGAGGGAGTGACAGCCAGCTGGAGTCGGGTTCAGAGAGAGTTTCTCTTGGGTTCTGAGGTGAGACACTGAGAAAGAAGGAGAGGTACTTTAAGGTGGCTTTGGGATGTGGCAGTTGTGAAGAGCCAAAGGTAACGGGAAACCTGGATGTGTGGTTTGTAAACCTCTCCTTCAATGATCTTTGATGGTTCTCAGTAAAGATGTGGAAAGAAAACTCAATCCCTGTCCAACAGTGCTCATCAGACGCCACCTCCAGAAAAATCTTTAAAATGATTTCCTGGCAACCTCCCGCGTCTCTGAATTCCCAGTATGTAAGTTCTATCTCAGTCCCTAGAGTCCACTAATCTTCTCAAAAGTGACCCACGGCCTTGTGGCATTGGGCCGTGGCTGGGGTGAGCAAAGAAGGCCTGCTCCCTGCATGCTCCACCAGCTCCTCACGGCCTGGGTAACACATCCAGGAGAGCTGAGCCTGGGTAACACTCCGCACGGCCTGGGTAATACACCCAGGAGAGCTGAGCCTCCAGGAAGCGTGTCCTCCGTGAGCTCTGGAACCACTGTTAGGCAGGTAAGCAATAATAGCATCAACAGTAATAATAAATAATTACGATGTCCTGGGCATTGGGCTAAAGGCTTTACCCTCACGTCTGAGTCCTTACAAAAGCCTGGAGGCAGGGATACTGTCTGCGTATTACAATGAGGAAATCAGGGCTCAAAGAGTTTGGATGAGTTGTCCAAGTTCACCCAGCTTGTAGATGGTAACATCAGGATTCAAACATGGAACTCTCTGCTCTAGGGTCCAATTCCTTATTCATTTTGACGTAGGAGCACACTCATCCCATACCCATTTCTCGGTGTGACAGATGAGGAGGCCCAGACACACAGTGATTTCATCACAGTCGCAAGGTTACACCATCAACGATTGGTGGAGCTTGGACTAGAATCCCTGCTTCTTGGCTTCCTATTTGCTCTTTTTTTTTTTTTTTTGAGATGGAGGTTCACTCTTGTTGCCCAAGCTGGAATGCAGTGGCGTGATCTCAGCTCACTGCAACCTCTGCCTCCCCGGTTCAGGTGATTGTCTTGCCTCAGACTCCTGAGAAGCTGGGATTACAGGTGCTCACCACCATGTCTGGCTAATTTTTTGTATTTTTAGTAGAAACAGGGTTTCACCATGTTGGCCAGGCTGGTCTCAAACTCCTGGCCTCAGGTGATCTGCCTGCCTTGGCTTCCCAAAGTGCTGGGATTACAGGCGTGAGCCATCGTGCCTGGCCTCCTATTTGCTGTTTTATCACAGCACCCTCCTCTTCCTATCCCCTGCCTGAGAGGTTGGCCTGAGGCTTGAGAGCTCTGATTGGATGGGCAGGGAACGAGGGGGTGGACTGTGGAGCAGGATGTACGCAGGGGGATGAACAGCCCAGAGAATGTGGGCTCAGTGCCTAGATTATCTTGGTTTCTCCCGGACTTTTCCAGTTTTAGCACTGAAAATACTGCTTTCCAGGAAACCTTTCAGTCCAGGAAAACTGGCACTGTTGGTCCCTCTACCAGGGCCTGAGCTGGCAGCAGCTTCCTGGTCTTCAGGACTGAGGTCAAGGCTTCTCACAACTGAGGGGTTGTTGGTGTCTCAAGACCTAACTTGGGACCAGCCAATGAGACAACAAAAGGCTCCCCAGCCTTGGCTGGAGGGTCAGCCATCCCGGTCAGACTCCAGTGCCAGGGATCTTCAGGGCTGGTGGGCATTTTAAGCAGCATTTAGTTCAACCCATCATTTGACAGCTGGGGACCCTGAAGTTCTAAAACCTCTCCTGAGATTCTGCAGCATGGGAGGTATAAGAGTTGGGCTAGGTCTCCCAGGAAGCCAAATCTTCTGCTCTGCTTAACACGTCACGTGGCTTTTCTTAACTTTGTCATGTGTCTAGGATAGTGGTTCTAAAAGTGGGGTCCCTGGACCAGCGGCATCAGCATCACCTGGGAGCTTATCAGAAATGCAAAGCCTCTGGCCCAGACCCACTGCATTGGAAGCTTTGGGAGTGGAGCCCAGAACTCTGTGTTTTAATAAGTTCTACAGGTGATTCTGATGCAGAGTAAAATTTAAAAATTGCCACTCCTAAGGCATGGGTGTTCCAGAAGACTGACCTCCTTTGCTATGGTTTGGCCACGTCCTCATTCACATCTCATCTTGAATTGTAGCTCCCACAATTTCCACGTGTTGCGGGGGCGACTCAGTGAGAGATAATTAAATCGTGGAAGTGGTTTCCCCCTTACTGTTCTTATGTAGTGAATAAGTCTCACAAGATCTGATGGTTTTATAAGGGAAAACTCCGTTCACTTGGCTCTCTTCTCTTTGCCTGCCACCATGTGAGATATGCCTTTTGCTTTCCACCATGATTATGAGGCCTCCCCAACCATGTGGAACTGTCAGTCCATTAAACTTTTTTTTTTTTTTTTTGAGACGGCGTTTCACTCTTGTTGCCCAGGCTGGAGTGCAGTGGCACGATCTCGGCTCACTGCAACCTTCACCTCCCGGGTTCAAGCAATTCTCCTGCCTTAGCCTCCCGAGTACTGGGACTACAGGTGCCAGGCACCATGCCCAGCTAATTTTTGTACTTTTAGTAGAGACGGGGTTTTGCTATGTTGGCCAGGCTGGTCTTGAACTCCTGACCTCAGATGATCCACCCACCTTGGCCTACAGTGCTGGAATGACAGGTGTGAGCCACCGCACCCGGCCAACTTTTTTCTTTATAAATTAGTCTCAGATATGTCTTTATCAGCAGCGTGAAAACAGACGAGTACATCCTCAATGGCAGTATTGTAAGTTTTCATCCTTTTCCCCATGTCCAGCATGGACTCTGCTTGGGTCTGAATGTTTGTGTCCCCACAAAGTTCATTTGTGGAAATACTAACCCTCAAGGTGATGATATGAGGAAGTGGGGGCTTCAGGAGGTGAGTATTTCATGAGAGTGGAGTGCTCAGGAATGAGATTAGTGCTCTTATAAAGGAAGCCCCAGAAAGACCCTCGTCCCTTCTATCATGTGAATTTACAGTGAAATGATGGTCATCTATAAGCCAGGAGGAGGACGGTCATCAGACGCCGAATCTACCAGTGCCTTGATGTTGGACTTCCCAGCCTCCAGAACTGTGGGAAATAACTTCCCATTGTTTATAAGCTACCCAGTCTATGGAATTTTTTATTGCAGCCTGAACAGACTAACACAGACTCAGCAGTTGCAGGAAGAGGCTGCAGCCTGAGGGCCCTGAGCACCTGAAGAGAGTGGCCTCCCTGAGGGGAGTAGAGCCAGGGCCCATTCTCCAAAAGGGGCATCTGTTCATTGACTGCTCTTTATGGCAAAGTGGAGATTGTCAGGACAGCACCGAATAGAGCTGGAGGAAGTGGAGGAACCCAGAGACAGAAGAGAAAGCAGGCAGAGCATGGAAGCTGTTCTAAGTGATCAGATCCCATCCCAGCCAGGCCTGGCCCTGACTGTTTCCCGCCCCTGCTGTGAGAGCCCCTGAAGCTGCTGTCGTCAGGAAGTGTCACCTGAACAAATTGACCACCAGGGAACATTACTGAAAGCAGCTTGCCCAAACAGATCAATGTTTAATTTCTAATGAGCAATTTTCAATTAGATCCTTGATTTGACTGATGTCGGATCACTCGCCTGTAACCACTGCAGGTCTTTTGCTCCCGTTGGTGGCCAAAATGCCGCTGATATTACAGCCATGATAACCTGGGTGTTCTATCCCACAGTCTCAGCCAAACTGAAAGGCTTAGGGCCGTGGTTCTCAGCGCCGGTGAGTTTGCCCTCAAGGGGATGTTCCACAGCGTCTGGTGATATTTTTGTTTGGCACAGCCAAGGGGCGTTACTGGCACAAACTGAGTGGAGTTCAGGGATGCTGCCAAACTTCCTGCAATGCCCAGGACAGTGCCACAACAAAGAATTATCAGCCCAAAATGAGGTTGAGAGGCACCGCCTTAGGGCCTCCTCTGTTTGTCAGTCACAGTTACCTCTACCATCGGCTCCCTGATCATCTCCAGCCGCACTCTTAGAAGCATCCTGCTCAGGCCACACCCACACTCACATGCTCACATGCACACACACCCCTTCACAGTATTCATTACCTACAATAATGCAGTCAGAACCCTGCTTTTTTTTTTTTTTTTTTTTTTTTTGAGACAGAGTCTCACTTGCCTAGGCTAGAGTGCAGTGGTGCGACCTTGGCTCCGTGCAACCTCCACCTCCCAGGTTCAGCGATTCTCCTGCCTCAGCCTCCCAAGTAGCTGGGATTACAGGCACGTGCCACCTTGCCCAGCTACTTTTTTTGTATTTTTAGTAGAAATGGGGTTTCACTATGTTGGCCAGGCTGGTCTCAAACTCCTGACCTCAAGTGATCCACCTGCCTTGGCCTCTTGAAGTGCTGGGATGACAGGCGTGAGCCACCACGCCTCCTGTGCCCACGGGCCGTTCCAACATTTCCCCACATTTCACTCCACTCTCTGAACTGCTGTCCCTACCCCAGTGACTCCCAAACCAGAGCAAGCAACAGAACCAGCAGGAGGACTTATGAAAAATGCGGATTGCTGGGCTCCATCCCCAGAGGTTTTGGTTCAGCAGGTCTGGACTGGGGCTGCACAATTTGTATTTCTTCAGACAATGCTGAGGCCACTGGTCTGGGGTCCCACACCGACTTCCCCTCTTCACCTCTGATCTTGGCCCCCGGCTGCTGCTCCTTCCCACAGCACCCTTGTGCTCACATCTGAGTTCCACCCTTGGGGTCTGATTCTAGTGCCACCGCCTCCACCAGGTTGTCTCTGATGCCCAAGTGGAATAAAAGTCTCTGCTGCTGCCCTCTCTCACCCCTCTCTGCTCATCCCTCTGTAGCCATTTTTTCTTCTTTCATGGACAGTTTTTTTTTTTTTTTCTTCGGAGACAGAGTCTCACTCTGTCGCCCAGACTGGAGGGATCTCATCTCACTGCAACCTCTGCCTCCCAGGCTGAAGCGATTCTCCCACCTCAGCCTCCTAAGGAGCTGGCATTATGGGCACACGCCATCACGCCCGGGTAAGTTTTGTATTTTTAGTAAAGACAGGGTTTCACCATGTTGGCCAGGCTGGTCTTGAAGTCCTGACCTGAGTGATCTACCCGCCTTGGTCTCCCAAAGTGCTGGGATTACAGACGTGAGCCACAGGCCCCAGACTCACTGACAATTATTGTAAATCATGCTTTACCAATCAGGCACACACAAAAGGAAGAGATGAAGAGAGTTTAATGACAGGGACTATTTACAAAGGTATGGGCAAGGTTAAGGGATATTAACAAGGATAGTGAAGTGCCCCAGAGCTAATTGTTAGAAGTCAAAGCTACCCCGAGGGCTAGAGATGAGAAGGAGCCGTCACTAGTACCAGGAGAGGATCATCTGACAGGAGCCGTGGCCTTGGGAATAGAAACACAGACGCGGCCAGATGACAGCCTTGCAGGTAGGGAGCTGGGGGAACACACACCGTGGCCTCTGTCTCCTCCTGCTCTCTGATGTCCTGCGGGTGCCTCCCACTGGCTGAGCCCAAGAAAACAGAGGGCAGAGAAACCTCACGATGATGCCGACACAGGCCTGGCTCCTGGGGCTCAGAGCAGGGGGAGGGGGCACAGAGGGATCTTGTGTGGCAAACGGGAGTCTCCAGCACCCCACCTTCCTCCCTATTACCCAATCCTAGAGTACAGAACCCTTGTCAGAATTGCCCCTGGATCCATGACAAGCCCAGGACCTTGCATAATCTAACAGGTTATTAATAAATATTCAGGGAATGAATCATTTATCATTAGCTGGTATGCATGTCTGCTGATGACTTTTCAGACATTTTGTGGAATTTGGCCACTCAGAATATTCCAAGAATGTTCCCAGCACCACAGGAAAACCTGCCAGCCAAGGCCCCATGACATGGCTGGGAAAACCAGCCTGTCATATTTCCCAACTCCACCCACCAGTTCTCATTTACCCATCACTTTGTCGTTCAAAACAAAGAATAGAAAGTAAGGAGCAGCGATTTTCTCAGCTTTCAAGTAATCAAAGAAAACGCCAAGGAAACGAATCAACAAGAGGGTGTCAATCTTTTATAAATGAAATATGACCCAACTCAAATGAAACGGAGAATTGTGACTGCAAGACAGATTTGCATTAGCAATGGTAACGGGTTTACATCCACAGAATTCTTATAAACATGCAAGGACACAGCTAGAGCTTAAGGGAGAAGTGGTCTTCTACTGCCGCACTACTGACTACCATTAGTTGAGCATTTACTATATGCTGGGAACTAAGTGTATTTTATCTCAGATCTCACCGCTAGTGCTTAAACTATAAACCATTATCATTTTCACTTTACAAATGTTGAAACTGAAGTACTGGGAAGTTAAGCAAATTGCTCAGTTTCTTCCAGAATTCAAATCCAGATCTGCTTAGTCAAACCCAATTCTCACTAGAAAATAGTTAAGAGTCAAAACACTGATCACCATACAAACTCAAATTTGATGACTGTACAAGTGCCACTTTAACCTACAAAATGAGCAAGGCACTTTTTAAAAAGTATTATGAGGAAGTTCCACTGCAGAGGAGGCACTGGGAAAGGTGCACTCCCATAGCTGGTGCCATGAACGATGCTTTCATATACATGGCTCAGAAGGAGCTAGGAGAGGCTTCCTCCAGAGGATCGGGGTGAGGGTGGGGTACCGCATCCATCAGCTGCCTGGGTTTATCACAGACAGGATACAGTTCTACTAAAGACTTGGGATTGTGTGGCTCAGGGTCTAGAGCCCAGACGGAGAGCACTGCTACATTCAGACTGCTTCCATTCCCAGAAGGCTCGCTGCATCTGCTCCCAAGCCAGGCTGTCACTGACCTGGCCATGGCTGCTCCCAGAAGTGGCAGACATTGAGTAGGTGGAGTGAGGTGGCAGGGGTGGCGGAACCACCTTGAGAGCATAACACCTCACCATAGGCTGGAGAAGCGCATGCTGTCCCCTGCCAGGAACAGCAGGCACCGCATGAGGCCTCTAACCTCCTGGATCTGGACTTCTGGAAGCAACACAGGGGCTGAGTATATTCGTTCCCTCTCTGTCATCTCTCTGCTTAAAGCTGCGTCTTTTTTCTTTTCTTTTTTTTTGAGACAGAGTCTGGCTCTGTCACCTAGGCTGGAGTGCAGTGGTGTGATCTCAGTTCACTGCAACCTCTGCCTCCCAGATTCAAGCAATTCTTTTGCCTCAGCTTCCTGAGTAGCTGAGACCACAGGCATGCACCATCATGCCCAGCTAATTTTGGTATTTTTTAGTAGAGATGGGATTTCACCATGTTGGCCAGGGTGGTGTCGAACTCCTGACCTCAAGTGATCCGCCCGCCCTGGCTTCCCAAAGTGCTGGGATGACAGGCCTGAGCCACTGTGCCAGCCTATGTCACCTCTTTACTCAGCAGGCTACAGTCCTGTGTGTGAATCCCACCTCTGCCACTTTCACTGTATTTAGTGTCAGGCAGCACACTTAAACTCTCATCTCCCTTCTCTGCAAACACGAGTGCCTGCCTCACAGTTCTTTTTTTTTTTTTTTTTTTTGAGACAGAGTCTGTTTCTGTCACCCAGGCTGGAGTACAGTGGCAGGATCTCAGTTCATTGCAACCACCGCCTCTCAGATTCAAGCAATTATCCTGCCTCAGCTTCCCGAGTAGCTGGGACTACAGGCATGTGCCACCACGCCCAGCTAATTTTTCTATTTTTCAGTAGAGACCGGGTTACACCATGTTGGCCAGTTTGGTCTCAAACTGCTGACCTTGGGTGATCTGCCTGCCTCGGCCTCCCAAAGTGCTGGGGTTACAGGTGTGAGCCCCAGCGCCCGGCCCTGCCTCATAGTTCTACCATGAAATAATATACATGAAGTGTTTAGCAAGGGTCTAACACATTATGGGGGCCTCATAAGTACCAGCTTCCTCTCCTACCCCGTCCTTATTTTTGTCCTGTCAACAAATTAGGGCGAGAGCGCCTCTGTAGGTCTTCATTTTCTATGATGAGGCCCACCTTTTGGGGGCTTTAGCCTCTCTTACATTTTTCTGATGGGGCCCAGTGGCTGTTGCTGGCAGCTGCTTCCAGCTCATCAAGTCAACGAAGGGCCAGGCAGGGCAGTACGGCAGGGCTCCACCAGAGGGGAGCAGAGAGCCAGGGCTGGGGCCAGGGTCGGGGTGGGGCCGCACAGGTGAGCCGCCGCAGCAGAAAGAAGGCGGACGTGGTACACGGCTCGGGGAGACCCCTCTGGGCTCTGTCATTAGAGGCTGAAGGTTTGGGGGTTTAGACCGGTGTCACTCAGCTGAGGACCCCAGAGGCAAAGACTTACATGAGGGTGAGTCTTGAGTTAAAGAGGAAGTATTTCAGAGAGTCTAGAAGCAACCCTCTTCAGACCGGGGAATAACAGTCGCTGCTATTGATTAAACATGTTGCTTTAGTAAGGCTGTGACCTTGGGGATCTTAGCGTGTTTTTATCCAGGGTAATGGCTAGTGCCAAGCCCAGTAGACCCCAGTCCCAGAGTTCTCCTAGAATGTAGAGAAGATACCCCTAGCAGTCAAGGGGATTGCAGCCTAGAGAAGGGAAGGGCATTGAGTCAGAGGAGATTCTTCCAGACAGGAAGGGGGAGTAGAAATCTGCCGTTTCCTCTTGAAAGACCATGGAAAGGAGAGGGACAGAGGAGGAGAGACAATGGCTCAGACACAGGCATCCAGCCAAAGTCCCAGGATGTGGTGGGGTGGGGTGGGGTGAGGATGTCTTGAGGTGATACCACCCATGGAGGGGCTTGTGCACGTCGTCTGGGCTGGGGCTCTGGGTAGAGACCCCCTTGTGTGGTGCTGCCATGTTTACATGGAGCAGCCAGAATCTAATGGAGACCTGACTGGGCGGGGTGGAGAGGTCTGGGTTAGCACTCCACAGCTTTCCCGTGGCATGGAAGGGCCAGAAGAGTCAGTGCAAGGGGCCTGCCATGCTAAGGGGCGAAGTGACCCCACGATGAAGGCCACAGAGTGTTTAACTTGGTAGGATTCAGGTGGAGGGTGCATCTGAGACTCAGAAGGCCCAGCAGAGCAGTGAAGAGCTGGGGAGGGGCAAGTCGGCCAGGGAAGAAGACAAAGTTCAGGTTCATCTCTGTACTCCGGGAGAGAAAAGCGGGAAATAGCCCCTCGACCAGGGATCCCCGTCTCTACCTCCGCCTCCTTCTCCAGCTCCAGCTCCTCCCATTCCCCCTTCACTGCAGCCACACCAGACTCCAGCTCCCAGTGCTGCCTTGCTGCTTGCAGCCGCAGGGCTCTGCACCTCCCTGCTCCTGTCCTGTCGCACTCAGCTTCCTAGACCTTCTTGGCTTGGTCATTTTCCTCGCTCTCTCATACCCTCTTTTATAATGCTAGTCATTTTATTTGCTTGTAATTTCTGCATTTATCTTTGTGGTTCTTTAACACCTGCTTCCTCCACCAGATTTTAAGCTCCACAGGGGCAGGGGCTATGCCTGTTTTATCATTGTGTGCCCAGCACCCAACACAGACACTGGCAAATTATAGATGCTCAGTCAGTATTTGTTGAATGACTGGATAAACAAGTAGTGGAATAAATGGATGGATGATCTGTGCCAGTGTCTCTGCAGGGCAACGAATTCTCCATTCATTTTTAGAGATGTGTCCAGAACCAAAGCTTGGGGAGGCCAGGCCAGTAACGGTGCAGGTTTCAGCCCTAATGGAAGGGAGCCTGTCTTCCTCCTGTCACACTCGCTCTGCCTTTACCTCAAAGTCAGGACAGCATCTACTTTTTCAGATAAAGAAACTGAGGAGTTCCAGGGTCTTTGGGTTTTGTTTTTACTTTTCATTATGAACATTTTTAGCACACAGGAAGAGTAAGGAGAACAGTATAATATCCTTTGGAGAGGATGTATTTTATATTTTTTATTTTAATTTTTTTTTGAGACAGAGTCTTACTCTGCTGCCAGGTGCCAGGTGGGAGTGCAGTGGCACAATCTTGGCTCACTGCAATCTCCGCCTCCTGGGTTCAAGCAATTCTCCTGCCTCAGCCTCCCGAGTAAGTGGGACTACAGGCACACGCCACCATGCCCAGCTACTTTTTGTATTTTTTTCAGTAGAGATGGGGTTTCACCATGTTGGCCAGGATGGTCTCGATCTCTTGACCTTGTTATCCAACTGCCTCGGCCTCCCAAAGTGCTGGGATTTCAGGCTTGAGCCACTGTGCCCAGCCAGAGAGGATGTATTTTAAAGTAAATTATTGGCTGGGCCCGGTGGCTCATGCCTGTAATCTCAGCACCTTGGGAGGCTGAGGTGGGCGGCCTACTTGAGGTCAGGAGTTCGAGACCAGCCTGGCCAACCCGGTGAAGCCCCGTCTCTACAAAAATATAAAAAATTAGCCAGGCTTGGTGGAGCATGCCTGTAATCCCAGTTACTTGGGAGGCTGAGACAGAATTGCTTGAACCTGGGAGGCAGAGGCTGCAGTGAGCCGAGATCGCACCACTGCACTCCAGCCTGGTCAACAGAGCAGGACTCTGTCTCAAAATAAATAAATAAATAAATAAATAAAGCAAATTATCATTATCATGACAATTTACCCCTAAGTACTTTAATTTACACCACTAAAAAATAAGTATACTTCCCTACTTCACTAAAATACTATTATCACTCCTAACAAAAATCAACCTCAATTTTTTTTTTTTTTTTTTTTAGATGGAGTCTCACTCTGTCACCCAGGCTGGAGTGCAGTGTTGCGATGTCGGCTTACTGCAATCTCCGCCTCCTGGGTTTAAGCAATTCTCCTGTCTCAGCCCACTGAGAAGCCAGGGTTACAGGTGCGTGCCACCATGCCTGGCTTATTTTTTGTATTTTTAGTAGAGCCAGGGTTTCACCATGTTGGCCAGGCTGGTCTAAACCTTCTGACTTCAGGTGACTCGACTGCCTCGGCCTCCCAAAGTTCTGGGATTACAGGCGTAAGCCACCGTGGCTGGCCAATTTTCTTAATATCATCTATCTTGGTTCATTTGTGCTGCTGTAACAAAATACCCCAGAATGGGTAATTTATAAAGAAGAAAGATTTATTTCCTCATAGCTCTGGAGGCTGGGAAGTCCAAGATCAAAGTGCCAGCAGGTTTGTGTCTGGTGTCTGGTGAGGGCTGCTGTCTGCTTCCAAGATGGTGCCTTCAACCATGAGATCTCCGGAGGGGAGGAACGCTGCGTCCTCACATGGCAGAAGGCTGAAGGACAAAAGGGATAAACTCTCTCCATCAGGCCCTTTTACAGGGGCACCTACTCCCATTCACGACTCAACCACTGCCTAAAGGCCACATCTCTTACTACCGTTGCATTGGGGATTATGTTTCCACATGAGCTTCGGGGGAACACAAACATTTAAACCACGGCATCATCTGATACTCAGGCCCTATTCACATTTCGGCAGTGGTGTCTACAATGTCCTCTCCACTTGGTTTCCTGGATGCAGGATCCAATCAACATTCTCACCCAGAGCAGTGCATTTTACAAACCATCTCAAATGTCTTAATTCAGACCATATGTTTCCCAACGTGAAACACAGAGAGAACCAGACGTCTGCCATTTACATTTCAGCAACCTCAGTCCTTTTTCAGAACTGTCTTGTGTGGTGTGGCGAGCAGGTCCAGGAGTGAATGGCCACAAAGCCTAGATGTGCAGTGACGCAGACACTCCAGGCGCCCAAGGCAGCCACACGGAGCAGGCGACACGCAAGCCGCACCACAGAGGAGCAGAGAGATGAGCCACAAATGAAGTATTTTCTCTTTCCACGTTTCCGTCCTGGAGACCTCGCACGGCTCCAGATGGTGCTGCCCCAAGCAGGGCCCAAGAGGCAACGGTGCGAGTCCAACCCTCGGAAAGCCATCGACTTGAGGGACAAAGGCCCTTCTCATCCAGCTTTTAGCCCTCACGCCGCTCTGCAGGCTCAGCACCGCCCGGCCTTCTTGCTAGAGTTGGAGGTCAGGCAGAGAGAGCTGCAGACACAGGCAGGTGCCACCAAAATGTTCTGGTGTGGGGGTGCAGCTGTTCACATGACTAGCTGTGCCGGGAAAGGTTTTTGTTTTTTAACTTGATGGAAATGTGGTTTTCACATTGTCTTGGGACAAACAGGAGCTTGGTTTACAGTCCCTAAGTATGTATCTGCTGAACTGTCCCTTTGCTGGTTCTCTTGGGTTTCCAAGTTATGCCTTTTCCCCTTGGGCAGCTGTAGGAGCACAGCTTCTCCACTCAGCCCCTTTGGTTCCCTTGCCTCCTCTGCTAGGAACTTCCACTGTAAGTACCCTAACCTTCTCCCTGTGATGATGGGGTTTGCACAGACTGATGAGCCTAGGACTCTTCCCAGTTGCTCTCTGTGCTCTAGAAAAGCTGGAGGCAGACTGGAAACATATTAAATACCTGCAGGAGCCCCGCTCACCAGGTGAGGACAGAGGTGGCCATTCACAAGCCTGCAATTCCACGTCTGCCCTGGGCCGCGGTTACCATTCGGCATAGCCCCTCAACACCTCCATGCCCACATAAGAGCACCAGGAAGCCTGTGGGAACCAAACAGGATGGGAAAGCCTCCCTGCCCCCTCCTCCCATTTAGATTCAGATACTTCCTGGTCGCAGGAGCCTGTCCTGTGCATTGCAGGATGCTTAGCAGCACCCCAGACACTACCACGGGATGCCATGTATTTCCAGACATTGCCAAATGTCCCCCGGGGGACAAAATCATCAGGAGTTGACAAAGGACCCATCTGTAAAGCCAGGAAAGTTCCAGGAGCACTCACCCCAGCTGAGTGGAGCAGTGTTGGGAGCGTCCTGTTCTGTGGAAGGGAAGCGCAGAGCAGTAGCAGGCCAGGTCTGTTCACATCAGGGAAGCAGGGGCCAGAGGGGAAGCTGTGCCAGAGCCCGGCTTATGATCTGGAGGAAACAATACTGTCCCCGAGATAGGATTGATGGGGCATTTCCTCCTAGAAGTGCTGATCCATGAATCATCTGCAAGCAAACCACCCACGGCATCCCCCCTCCCACCTCTCTCCTCCTCCCTTTTCTCTTATATCCCACTTCCCCCAGCCGACGTCTAGCCTAGCCCTTTAACTCTGTCCACCCCTGGGCTTGTCCCATGCTGGACAGCTTCTCTGGACACAGCTAGAATAGCCATGAATGGCACCCGTCGGCCCCCCGCCACACTTACTGCTCTGTCACCTCCTTCTCATTTCCCCAGAGGGGCTGCAGTGGGGTGAGAGCCCTGCATTAGAAAGCCAAAGAGCCTGGGTCTGAATCTGAGCTTTACCAATCACCAGGCAGAAAAATCAAGTCATCCATGTAAACCCCTTAGCGCAGTGCCCAGCACACGGAGCAGTTCTTACACGTCAGTATGAATTTTCTCCCTCCTCCTTCCCTCTTCATCTATCTGGGACACTGAGGCAGCCCCTTCCTGAAGAGGCACAGGAAATATCCACAGGATTGTGAACCTTGTTATGTCTGCAAATGCCACCCCAAGGCCACGCTCTGCCTCTCCCCAACCACAGCGGGCAGCATTCAAGGTTTCAGATGCAGCCAAGGATGGAAAGCCTGACTAGTCAGGAGGAAGGAGTGGGAATGAAAGGAGGCGGGTCCGAGGGGACCAGGAAAAAGACACAGGGAGTCAAGAGAAGTGGTTCCTCTGATAAACCCTACTAGAGGGAATAAAAGATGGTGCTGGTGGCCTTGAGCATCAAGGGCTAAGAACCCAGGCTTAGCAAGTGTGAGCACCTGGGGAGGAGAAGCCCCTGGAATAGGAGGAGGGTCCACGCACACTCCAAGCCTCCCCCGTGGACTCCACATCAGGGGTTAGACTCAAATGGACCATTCTATACACGCTTCCCATCTTCTGCGGGTGCTTGAACGGCCCCGGAGGAAGCACTGCTGGGGCTTGGACCACACCCCCCACCCCTTCCATCCTGGTGTTCATGGGGAACACCCTGGGTACCATAAACGGGAAGTGATCGATTGTTGCTTCCACTGAGGAGAAAGTGCAGGAACTCCCAGAGGTCAACATTCTCCAACACTCTCCAACGTTTAGCCCTCCTTCTCTGCCTTCTTCCTGCCTCTCCCAGTCCCTGCTGCCGCCAAACCTGCTTTCCACCTCACTGAGAACATCCCCCCTTCTCGTTCGCGGGCTTCTCAGGCCCCTCCTGGCTTCATTCCTTCCTCCGCTACCAGGGCCTCACCAAGCAGCCTAGACTCACCTGCCACCTCCTGCCCCACACCCTGGCCTCCATGACCACCCTGTCATCATCTGCGGCCTCACCCTCTGTTCCACCTGCCAAGTGCAGGGACCTTGGGCAACTTATTCAACCTCTCTGTATCTAGTTTCCTCAGCTGTAAGGTGAGCACCCACTTCAGACAATTGTCATGAGGAACTAAAATGACTGGCGTAAATTATTAATTATTTTGAAGTATTGTTAAATACTTGGTTCAGAGCCTCAGGGCTCAGTGCAGGGCAGCTGCCATTATTGTGCGAGTTCTCTGCCCTATGGCAGTCAGGGCTTGTGGGGCCAGCCTGTTTTGCGGACACACCAAAAAGATGACCACAGGGAAGATGCTCCTAAGATGAGCTGAGAGAGAATTACAGACTTTTTGTGTTACGGCAAGTAATGTGTTTTGTGGTGCCTTCAACCCCTTGGCCCAGCTGTCTCAACCACGGGTGCAGCCAACATCTGAGAAACCAAATTAAAAACAGAGTGAATTAAAGGAGGAATAGTTACTTTCTACCCCAATTTTAAAAGTTCAACTTTATAAAGGAGAGAAAAACCAATAGTCAAATAATCAATAATGCTTGCCCCTCTGTGTCTGTGTGTTTTCCAGATAAAAACAAGAATTTGTAATTACAGGAAGATTTGATCAAACATTTTCCTCTTTGGTGAAAGATGGCAGCCCCACCCATCATAACCCATGGCTAGGCAAACGAGGCCAGGCTGTGTATGGCTGGGGCCTCACCTGGACCACTCTGGATCCCAGCATGCATGCCACGTGCCATGGTTCCTGACATCCATTTCCTGGAACATTGGGGAGTAGATTCCAATTGATCAGTGTTAGGATCGGGCAACTGAGAGGCTCAGAAAGGCCCTCTTTGACACAAGAACATAAATGATGAGACATCCCAGGTCTCTCTGATGCTACCTGTGTGAACAAGCTTATTAACCAATCTGTGCTTTGGTTTTCCCATCTATCAGAAGGGGTTATCTGGGAGTTACGGTGACATTTAACAGAGGCAATCCATGTACAAAATAAGTGCTTACAACAGTATGGGGTATAGGGTAGGAGCTCAAAAAATAATATTTATTATCAATATTCCTAGTCTTATCATAAAAGAGTGGATCACAATGTGGCAGAGCAAATACACTGTGTGTGAGACAGGCGCCTATCTCACAGACATTCTCTGCCTGAAGGCCTGTCTGGCACTGTGCTGGCCTACCTAGGACATTCAACTGTTTGCTTGCCAGGCTCTCAAGGCCTTCTTCCTCTTGATGCAGTTCCAGCAATGTCCCTACCTACCACGGCCTATCTCACACGCAGAAGGCAGTGCACAGCCGCCCCCTCCAGCGGCTGGATGGCAGTATCCATAGGTGATGGCGCAGAACCACGTTATTATTTTATCTTACACAGTCATGCACTGCGTAACGACGTTTTGGTCCACAATGAAGAGCACATACAATGACAGTCCCATGAGATCATAATGGAGGTAAAAAATTCCTGTCACCTAGTGATGCCATAGCCATTATAACATTGCAGTGCAACGCATTACCTTGTCTATGTTTAGATTCACAAATACTTACCTTTGTGTTATAATTCCCCACAGCATTCAGTACAGTGACATGCTGTACAGGTTTGTAGCCTAGGAGCAATGGGTCACACCATATGGCCTAGGTGTGTAGCAGGCTACGCCATCAAGGTTTGTGTAAGTACATGTTATGATGTTTGTACAATGACGAAATTGCCTAAGGATCCATTTCTCAGAATGCATTCCCATTGTTAAGCGATGTATGACTACATGATTTTTTCTGATTACCAAAGTAATACATGTTGGATGTGCAAAAGTAAAGCTGTATAGAGAAAAATAATGTAGGGAGAAAATACGCTCCCTAATTAAACCCCCAGTTGATAAACTCAACACGTTTGTGAATACAGCTTCAGAGTTTTTCTAAGTATTTACTTACTTATTATTTTATAGAGATGGGGTCTCACTATGTTGCCCAGGCTAGAGTGCTGTGGCTATTCACAGGCGTGATCATGACACACAACGGCCTTGAACTCCAGGCCTCAGGTTATCCTCCTACCGCAGTCTCATGAGTAGCTGGGACTGCAGGCATGTACCACTGCACCCAGCTTCTAAGCATTTAACAACGTGTGCATAAATACACGACAAAAATCAATACAAACAAAATACGGTTTGTAGCTTAGCTTTTTACATTTCAACATATCTTTAAGTTCTATATCAATAAATTAGAGATTTTCCATCTTTCTAAAGGCTGTTAGTAATCTACTGTTCATATGTATCATAGTTTAAGCAATTCTCCACCGAGAGACATTGGAATTTTTCTATTTGTAGAAGACATTCCTAAGAAGATGGCTGGGTTAAAGCGGATGACCATCTTACATTTTAACACGTATTAGCAAACTGGGCAGGGTGTCTTCTGTCAGTCAGAGCCCACAGTCGCTAGACAATGTCCAGCTCCTGTCTAGCTCCCTTGATATCATATCCAGTTGTTAATCCTCATCCTGCTGCTACCTAGGGATGGACTCAATGGACATTTAGCCAATGCTACCGCCATATTGTTATAAAAAATGACAGTGGGAGGGTCTCCTTAGAAGGAGCTACAGATACAGCAAGGAGCCAGACTAAGCTGTTCGGAACTGATGCCAAAACTCCTATCTTATATTTGCTTTGGAAATTGAGACTCCTTTTTATAGTTAAAGTTGCAGGTCTGAAAATATTTTGATCATTAAAAGTGAACCAGACTAAACTTTTTGTTTAGTCTGGTACTGCACAGAGCAAATATGAAACCAAGAGCATGACCCCCAAATACACTTTCTACAAACTGCTGTTTTAAAATGTTAATTTGTCTCACTAAATCCTAGTAACTGATTTTGAAGAGCCTGGACAGGGTCAGATCTGAGCTGGCAACTGTGCTCAATGAAGCAGAGACGGCTGGTCAGCTAATAACCACGCTGCCCTTCTCCCCTCCGATGAACTCGAAAATGGACGTGTCTCCCAACCTACCTTGCCCACCCTAACCTGGGCAGCTAATGGAATGTCCATTAAAGTTGTTGCTGGGGCTTCTGGAAACTTTGCAGAGGGCTGTCTCAGCGGAAGACAACTGTTTTGCCCTTCCTCCCGAAAATATGGAAGTAAAGTCGAGGGCTCCAGTGGCCACCACAAATCACAAGCACACTTGAGAACGGAAGTCTCTGTAGAGCAGTGTATCAGAAAGACAGACATAACCTGGGTCCCTGATGACTGTGTAGTCACTCTAACGGTTTTGAACATCTTCCTCCAGATTCCTCTTATGTGAGAGGAACAAACATCTTGCTGAAGACTGTTACTTGCGTTGTTTTTTCCATGCAGTTAAGCAGAATTCTAATTGATATATTCCTCTAATTACTAGGTTGTGTGACCCTAGGAAAGGTAACTCCGTCTCTTTGAGCTTCAATTTCTGGAGATTGGGTAATAAACAGTGGCCACCGAATGGGGTGGCTGTGATATATGAGGGGACATGTACTTAGGGCGGTGGTTCTCCAAGTTGGTCCCACATTAGAGTCACCCACGGAGTTCCCAATCTCTTGATGCCCAGGCTGTACCCAAAAACTCATTAAATCAGAACTCTGGCAGTAAAATCCAGGCATCAGTGATTTTTAAAGCTCCACAGGTCATTCAAATCTACAGCTGAATTTGAGCCGCCCGGGCTTAGGAGACCTTGGGTTGTTTATTGCTGAGGTGCAGGCTGGCTTGCACTTGCCTGATGGGTTGGTGGGACAGGACCTACAAAAATCTATTTGTCGGGGTTCTGAGGAACCTTCTGGAAGAAACAGATACAATGAGGAGGTGGCAAACAACTGGCTGAGTAACAGAAGGGAGCAATCATTTGGAGTACAACTGATGATGCTATTTGAATCTGTCCCAAATTGGGCTGTAGGGACACCTCTCTGGATTCTATAGAGAGCAGGGGCCATGGAGCCAATTCACTCAAAAGTCCATAAATCCTTGCAACACAGGGCCCACTGCTTTAAGACTTCACCAATATAATGCAAATGGGAAACAACCACAAGAAGAAAAGATCCATTTCCACAGCTCTGGCAGCAGCATGGGATAGCAGAAGCTGGCAGGGGACAGGCGTGCAGGTGAGAAACAGTGAAGAAGACACAGGCTGGGAGGGGTAGGAGCTGTGCCCCCTTAGAACAGTGCCCAGAGAAAGCAGATTTGATCATGAGCCTATGTGAGACACCTTCGGGGGCCCCCTGAAGTATTTGGGAGTGGGAGGAAGGGGCTGGAGCCCAGTTACCTTGTCAGACTGGTACATTCAGGTTACATATGAGTAGGGTTCCTTGGACATTACTTAGGAAATCTTAACCTTTGCAGGGGAGGAAATTGGCTCTCGAAGAGAGAAGCCCAGAGACCAGGAGGTCTCAGACTTGACAGTACTTCTGCCTTTTTCAGAGAAATAGTTGGCCAGTGATCACCACTTTTTCTGCATCAGACTCCATTCCAAATGCTAAATCCTATTAATTTGGAAGAACTGGGAGTGAGCTTGGCAATTAAAAAAACAAAACAAAACAAAACAAAACACTTCAAAGCCTCTGAAAATGGCCAAATGAATTCACCTCTAACTGACATTCTCAAAAGTGAAGCTGTTTGAATAAAAGAAAATGCTTTTGAATAAAACAGTATATGAAATGAAAAGTATTTTCGATGATCTCACATGACACATAGGACAGAAAAATTCTCCCAGCACTGATTTTTCTAGATATTTTCTTAAAAAAAAAAAAGATAAAAGAAGGGAGGGGGGCATAAAACTCACAACTAGACATCTCATAAGGTCACTTTTTTTTTTGAATTAGGGCAAATAAAAAAGGAAACATCTAAATCTGATGTTCAAACAACCTTTTCTGTTTGATCCAATCCTTCCTCCTTTATAAGTGCCCCAGATCTCTGAGCTGGTGAAGACACTCCGTTCTTCCCTTTCTTAGCCCCTCCTGGATTTGAAAGGCAAACAGCTCCTTCCTCTGTCCATCAACATTCTGCCCAGAATGAACACTAGATGGATGCTCTTTAAAAAACTAAATAGATTTGTCAGTTCTCTCACCTTTAGTTTGAGAATCTCAATCCTGAAATAACCATGTGTGTATTTTCAGAAAGACTTAAGAATTTCTGTATCTACTGTGAAGTGGAAGAAAATTAATTGCCCAAATGATGTCTTGCAAATTTTACTTAATGTGAGACTCAAGATGAATAGTGTGCATTTTAATCTGTAAATCACGAAGTAGTTAAACATTCCAAAAAGTGAAATGTATTATTTTAGATGTCAACTGGAATCTCAGCCGTGGTTCTCAGGCTGGAGCATGTTATCAGGGTTACTTGGAGGACTTGTTAAAACACAGCTTGCTGGGCCCACACCCAGAATTTCATTTGGGAGGTCTGAGGTGAAGGCTGAGAATCTACATGACTCACAAGCTCCCAGGTGATGCTGATGTTGCTGGCTAGGGATCACACTTTGAGAACCCTGCTTTATATCTTGTCCACACTACTAAGATTCCCTCAGTAAGTGTGACATACTGGGAGAAGCACTGGACTGGGAGCCAGGAGATCCATGTTTCTGATGTAGTTTTACCTGACTACATGTATATTCGTAGCCTAGTCACTACACTCCTACTAGGATTTGCTGAACATCTACTATGTGCAAGGCACAGAATGGTAGGAAAATCTTTACACTCAAGAGGCTTTCAAATAAATAGATGGGGTAAGATCAGTGCACAAATCACTACTACATTTATCAGAACATGTTGGGTACCATAAAAGAGATAAAAATAATAATATGGGCTTCAGATAAAGATAAGATCAAGTTTGGCTAGGTGTTCTTTATCAAACTAGGTGACATCCTAATGAAGATGGCACTAGAGACAGACTTTGAAAGATGAAGAGGAGACAGGGCAACGGTGTGGGGACAATGGGGAACCACCAGACACTTTTGGGCAGGAGGGTGTCATGATTCAAGGTGTTATATTGGTCAAGACTCTTCATTACTTGTCATGGACACAACTCAAATTGATTTAAACAAACAAATGGGGAACTATCTCATGAAACGAAAAGTCCAGGGGTAAGGTACAGAATTCAGATGCTCAAAACAATGCTATCAGAAATTGGTCCCTCCTCATCTCTCAGCTCAACTTTCCCTTGCTAGCTTTCTTCGCTAGGAGGATCATGTCATGTGACAAAGATGGCTGCCAGCAGCCTAGGCGTTTTTACCGTGACAGCAGTTTTAATAAAAAACTGTGGCGTGGCCGGGTGCAGTGGCTCACACCTGCAATCCTGGCACTTTGGGACGCCTACGTGGACAGCTCATTTAGGTCAGGAGCTCGAGACCAGCCTGGCCAACATGGCAAAACCCCATCTCTACTAAAAACACAAAAATGAGCCAGGTGTGGTAGTGGGCGCCTCTAGTCCCAGGTACTCGGGAGGCTGAGGCAGGAGAATGGCTTGAACCCAGAAGGCGGAGGTTGCAGTGAGCCGAGATTGCGCCACTGCACTCCAGCCTGGGTGACAGAGCGAGACTCTGCCTAAAAAAAAAAAAAAAACCCACAAAAAAACTCAGAAACAAACAAACAAAAAAAACTGTGGTTCCTCTTTCCCAAAAGCCCTGAGGCAGACACTCACTGGACCATCTTGGCCTCAATGGAATGGACATGTTTTTTTGCCAATGGACTTTGTACAAGTTGGCATCCGTCCCTTGGAGTCTGGCGTAGGGCAGTTTGCTGGCCCTTGTCCCCCCCTTTACAGCCTCTCTTCTCTATAGCAGCAGACATCCTGCAGGGGGAACAGTTCAGCTTAGGGGTGAGGTGGGCAAGTGCAGAGGTGAGCTCCTCTAGACTAGGCTTTGAAAGCCATTTCTCATGTATCTGAGGCCTCCAAATGTCCAGTCAGGCCAGGGCAGGGGCCGTTTGTCCACTGTACGGATTTACCCCCTCAGCCTTGAAGCCCACTGCCACTGTCCAGAAGGCTCTGGTCCCTCCCTGTTCCTGTGGGTGCTGCTCATCAGCTTTCTCCTGCTGGGCTCAAGTCACTGGGCCCAGGCTGCCTGTGCTGCCCCACATGGTGGGTGCCCTGGGGGCTGCTCCTGAGTGACTGTGGCACCCACACTGGCTGCCTCTCTATGAACTGCTTCCTCTATGGCTCCCTGGACCTCCTTCTCTTTGAAAGGAGGGAGGCCAAGAACTATGCCCTAACAGATTATTTCATTACTTCTCCCCACAACCCCTTACATATGGGGAATTATTCCCCAGCTTACATATGAAGCATGTGAGGTTTAAAGAGAATGACTTGCCCCGTGTTGGCTGGAAGTGACGGAACCCAGGACTCTCTTGCTTCTCAACTCGTCTCCTTGTGCCTGATCCCATGGCTATGCAGTACAACATCAGGGCTTTATGGCTCAACTGCAATGTTTTCCTCAAAAAGACAACAGAAATAATTCTTTGGAAAAAATTTTACAATTTGAAAATAGAATTAGTAAATTAATAAAAATTCAAGATTAATCTTGCAAAAAGGTAAAAGCTGCAGCTGAGGTAAAAAGGCATTTACAACTGCACATTAAAGGTTGAGTCTTTCGATGAGATCACAGTGACGTCTGGGACAGCAGAATTAGAACTGTTACGCCTTTTGCCATGAACTTGAACCATTCAGAATAATCTTTGGCACAGGCAGATCCAAAGACCTGGCAGAGATGTGTAAAACCCACAGGCTAACTGTAATCCCCTAAGCCAGACAACCCTTGAGGGTGGTGAGGACGAGTTGGACCAAGGGAGGGCCTGTGGGGCTGAATCCAATGGCCAGGCTCTCTGGAATTTCCTCAGGAAGGCCAGAAGGCCCAGAGGACCTGTGGGGTGGTAAGAAATCCCATCCCCATTATTCATGATCAAGTCTCTGCACCCTCACCTCTGGTCCAGGGATGTCCAAGTTGGGAGGGCCGTGGTCCTTTCTGGGGAACTTTTATTTCTGTTCCTCCCCCTCACTCCTTCTTACCCCTCTTCTCTGGTAGGAGCGACCTTGGCTTGCTAAAGCCTACTGCAAATGGCTCTGCTTGTGACCTGCAAGGCAGATGTGCCACGGAGTGGAAAACCTACCCACTCTTTATTCCTAAGATTAGAAGACACGCTCTGGGCTGCAGGCTCTGTATACATAAAGTAGGATCAAAAGAAGGTCTTAGTGCTTCCATGGTCTATTCAGGTTGACATTCAGAATCCTGTTTTTAGAACCTAATCTAAATTACTGTCTTTGGCCAGGTGCAGTGGCTCACACCTGTAATCCCAGCACTTTGGGAGGCTGAGATGGGCAGATCATTTGAGCTCAGGAGTTTGAGACCAGCCTGGGCAACATGGTAAAACTATCTCTACAAATAATGTAACAGTTAGCCAGGCATGGTAGTGTATGCCTACAGTCCCAGCTATTAGGGAGGCTGAGATAGGAGGATCACTTGAGCCTGGGAGGTTGAGGCTGCAGTAAGCTGTGATGGCACTTCTGCCCTCAAGCCTGGGCGACAGAGCAAGACCTTGTCTCAGTAAATAAATAAATTCTTGTCTTTATGAATTTTTTTTTCTAGCTCAGAAAGTGTATAATGCTCTTTGCCTTAATAAGAAAGGAAGAGTTTTACTACTGAACAATGGAAGATCTTCTAATTCCCAGATTTAATAATCTATTTACCTGAAGGGTTTTGATTCTCTGGGACAAGCTGGCCATAGCTCTGAACCTTATTTGGCTGTTCTAAGGTAAGAGAAAAGAGATCTTTTACATCCAGATCCCTAGTCTCAGCTCCAAGTACAAGGTTAACCTAATTTGTGAAATCTGTTATTTTTCTAAATTTACTGGTCAGTAAAACTGACTCAGTCCAGATAATGATTTTGAACCTTGGACACTGGTGGCTTTACCTAAGTTCAAGGCACAGAACAGAAATGAAGATGCCCTCAAGTCCTCCTCTACCGTAGTGAATATTCAGCGACTACTGATGACTTCTCTGACCCTAACAGGTCTCAGGCGATAATCATGGGAAGGCTTGTGTGATGCACTCAGAGCAGGGCTGGCTAAGACGTATGACTGAATGAAAAATGAGACTACTTTCACCAGGCTCTAATGGATCTCCTTACCCGTTTCATACAAGTGTGAAGATCAAATATGTATAAAACGTCCCTGACCTGGAGTTCGAGACCAGCCTGGCCAGCATGGTGAAACCTGTCTCTACTAAAATGACAAAAAATTAGCCGGAGATGGTGATGCGTGCCTGTAATCCCAGTTACTCTGGAGGCTGAGGCAGGAGAATTGCCCTCTCTGTCCCAGGTACTCTTCACAAAAGTCCCAGTAGAAGGGAATTACCCTTCCGGTCTATGGAAAATCTGGCACAGGAAACAGGCTCCTCACAGCCTCCCAATCAGAGAGCAATGGTGATGGTCTCTGGGCTGCTTGTAGCTGATCCTCCCGTGGGGGCTGAAGCCCAGGCCCTTCCTAGCTTCTCTTCCCGACTCACCTACTCCAGGGAAGGCTGGGAAAAGGCATTATGTTGGTTTTGCCTATGTCTGTCCCCTGAGCAGGATAACTGCCTCTGGACCTCAATGCAAAGAATTCTCCAGGAGTGAGAGCCCTGGTTTTGTGGCTTCCTCAACCCAGCCTTCCTCACTGTCTCTGAAGCCTATCTATAAATAATGAGTGTAAAAAGCCAGCCCCTCTGTAAGAACAGAAACACTCTCACTTCCACTTGTGGACTGACAACATTTTGGTTGGCTTCTACTGAATTCAACGAACAGAGGCTAGTGTTTGGTCATGGCACTGGGCACAGTAAAAACGTAGTCTTACTCTGCTGTCACAGAAGGGGACAGGGTTTCAATGACTAGGGTCTCATCATGAATTATACAATAAGGTAGATTATTTAGATGGCAGATCAGCTATATCCCTTGGTCTGCCTCTTTGTGGCCACTTTCCTGCTCATCATGATCTCCCTCAAACATAGAGAAGGAAGAGAGACAATCTGTCAGCTCGACATGCCACTTCCCCCACACCGGCACATCTGTCGGGGCCCAACAGACTGCAGAATAGAGCAACTCTTTCTCCAACTTTTTCTGGATTAGGCCTCATTTCTCCATTAAATGCAACATTTGCTGATCTAAGTCTAAGAATACATTTTATAGCACATCTGGCAGTTTGAATGATGTTATTTACAAATGTTATAAATCAAAGTTCTAGTTTTTCCTATGTTATCAAAGTTTTCAAATAAACCAATAGATGGTATAACTCTCCTAAACAAATTCAGATACTATTATCTGTTAAAATTAAACAGACAGTGAATTATCCAGCCACATTTCCCCCGAAGTCTACGTCAATTAGATTTGACCAGCTCTGCCAGGCCTCTGAAGATTTAAAGATAAAATGTCTACAACTAGTATTAAAAATGACCTAGTTTATTTAAAAAATCCATTAAAGTATTTTGAAAACAAAGTCCAGTCTGATAATTTTATGTTATGAAAAGGAATCCTTCTTTTATGTGGCTATAAAAATTATTATGCAACATCAAAAAATATAAAATCTATTTTTTTCTGAACTGCATTTGTTCCTTAAATGAAGATCATCCTCAAGGAGGCAACTGAGATTTAGGAAAAATATTTACAATAAAGCCATAACGTCATGCATATTAGCTAAGTAAGGCTAAAAGGAAATAGCAAATACAATTATAGATATTTACCTTTTTTTAAAAAAAGAAAAAGGCATAGGGATAACTCCCATTAACACTGATTTAAATAGGAACGATCAAATTTATGAGTGAGTGTAAAAGCAGAAGATTCACAGGCTAACTATTGAACATGATGCTAGATAACTCCCTAAGATGGATGAGCTGTCACAGTGACTTGGTTTAACTAAGAAAGCAGCTGCGGTCTCTCCAAATGATGTTAAATGCAGTGATTCACTGATTAAATATGAAATGTTTCCGCTCTGAAATTCACATGTGATGTTTACGTGGAGGAGGTACTCAGAATCATGACACTGCAACGACAGGCAGAGACAGCGTGAGCCCCAGAGTGCTGCTCCGTGCAGAGGAGATTGCCCACTGTGGGTCTGCACATCACCTCCACAGCACCAAGTGGGTAGCCCGGACCACACGTCTTACTGCTGGGGGTTATACACAGGGCAGCAATAAATCACCACTGCAATATTTATAACTTCTTGCCTTGAACCAGAACCAATTAAAAACACACTTGGAAAACATGTTCGCTAACATCCTCTTTAGAATATTTATATGGATCAACTTTATTGCAAGTGAATAAACAGAGATAATGTGGCAAAAAGAAATTTTCCCAATACTAAACCCCTGATGATACTTTTTAATTCACTAAAAGGAAAGGAATGTACCAGTAGTAGTAGCTACTTATTTTTGCTGAGTGTCCTCTGCTTTTCTGCATGCTCCACAATCTTTTCTTCCACATACAGACCCTTCCGCTTTCGAACCGCGTTCATGTACTTCCGGGCCTGGTTCTCAGAGTCAGCCTTTTCCCCAAAATGCAGGTACTCCTCCTCTGTGGTTGGTACCCAGAAGGGGTCACTGGGAATGACCTTGTAAAAGAAGACGGCAGATTGTGCAAGGTCAGGCATTTTTCATTTCAAACCTTATTCACTGAGTTCCCCAATTCATATACCCTTAGTGAATGAAAAAAGGTTAGGCAATGAACAGCTAAGCTCGCTAGGAATGGTAATAAGTATTAAGAATCAGCCAGGTGTGGTGGCTCATGCCTGCAGGCCAAGGTGGGCATATTGCCTGAGCTCAGAAGTTCAAGACCAGCCTGGGCAACACAGTGAAACCCCCATCTCCACTAAAATACAAAACAAAACAAAACAAAATTAGCCGGGCATGGCAGCATGCACCTGTAGTCCCAGCTACTTGGGAGGCTGAGGCAGAAGAATTGCTTGAGCCTGGGAGGCGGAGTTTGCAGTGAGCAGTGTTTGCTCCACTGTACTCCAGCCTGGGCGACAGGGCGAGACTCCATCAAAAAAAAAAAAAAAAAGAATCACTGGAGGTGTGAACAAATGGAAAAAGATTTGACAAAACTTGTAAGATATGTTATCATTCTTTGCTCACAGTGCCAGTTCGTAACACTAAGGAAGAAAGAAAACTATTAATTTTTAATAATATGATTTTAAAAAGCTTTCCTTTTTGCTGGGATATATCTGAATGTTAATGTCTTTTCCATCAATATTTTGCCTTTGTCCTCAACCTCAACAAAGATCAACACATGTAACTACACTTTATTATTAGTACATATATATTTTTTAAGAGACAGAGTTCCACTCTGTTGCCCGGGCTGGATGGAGTGCAGTGGTGCAATCACAGCTCACTGTAGCCTCAATCTCCTGGCTCAAGTGATCTTCCTCCCTTAGCCTCCTAAGCAGCTGGGATTACAGGTGCATGCCACCATGCCCAGCTAATTTTTAAAATTTTTTCTGGAGGTGGTGGATGTATGACATTGTGAATGGAAAAAATGCAGCAAAATGTTTACTTTAAAATGTTCAATTTTATGTTGTATGAACTTCATCCTCAGTACATTATTTTTAAAAGGACAGACTTAACGAAATTTCCCAGAATACAGAATATAGCACAGAGAGATGGAGATTTAAAAAAAAGGTATGAAAGCAAAGTCAAGAGTCATCAAGTATGTACAGGGTATACCTAACAGTAGTTCCAAAACCAGAAGACAGAGACTAGGACGAGAGTCTTCAGATGGAAACACCTCACTGAATTTGGAGCAAGATAATAAAATAATCCACCCCTTGTGACAGTGTTGAAATGCTGGAAATCTGTGGGCACCTGCATCTCCTGAGGCTCAATTCTAACCCACTAGACATTACAGAATAGGAAGTGTGAGCCACAGCTGTGCTCCTTGCTCTTGAGCAAAGCCTGGAAATAAAGCAGCTGCCTGTGTCCCGGTGCTGAGGCAGATACAGAGAAAATCAGAGAGAAAAGCCAGATCATCTAGAGAAGAACATGAATCAGATCAACGACAAGCTCCGCATCAGCAACAGATGCTGGGACACAACGAAGTCCTCAGAGTGCTAAAGAGCCTCGGTGTGAGCCTACATGTCTTTATCTAGTTAAATAAACCATTATCCAAAAAAAGCCTCTGTTGGACAGACTTTAAAACATATGACTTCTCATGGACACTCAACAAAAGAACTAAGAAATATCCTTCTAGGAAAGAGTCCCTGAAGGAAAGAGCAGGCAGTAAGAAGTGAGCAGCCAGGGAGGCACAGAGGCATTATCAGCCCTAGAGTAACAATTCTGGCAGGTGACAGCAAGTCCGCCGGAAGAGTGTCTGGAAGTGGGACCCCAGTTACAGGCTGGCGGACAAGGGGCAGAAAAGGAGACAAGGTCCAGCAATTGGGTGGGGGATGGGTAGGCAGAGTTGCAGACAAGGGCAAATGGATGGAATTTAGATGAGAAACCGCAGTGAGGAGTGGGGAGGAAGCTCAGTCCTGTGGACTTGGCCATCTGAGGGGGTTCTTCTGGGTCACTGGGTGTGTGCTATGATTTTGTGGGCACATCAGTCCCAGAGACTCAATTCTGATTCACCAGCCACTGGGCCTAGGATAGCAAGGCTCATTCCAGACCATTCACCAGCAGACAATGTCACCATGATACCAGCCAGGCTGAGTCAGTGTGGGCTCAGGGCCTGGGCCTGGGCAGGAGGAAGGGAGGGAAGGTGGCTGTCACTCAAAACAGCCTGACAGGTCAAAAGCCACCACCCAGGATAAGGATAGGTGCAGCTATGAAGGGGGAGCATGAGGGAGCCTTGTGGTGATGGAATAATTCTGTATCTTGATTACATAAAGCCACATATGTGATAAATTTTTTTTAGCACTAGTGACATACAAACTCCCATGAATATACAGAGCAGAAGAAAGGGAGCCTGCATCTTTGATGGTGTCCCTGAGCCATGGTAATTGCTCAGGGACACCACCAGCCCTAATTGCTTAAATAATTACTATTCTGGCTTTATGCTTCTTACAGCTGAGAACACTCATAATCCATTAACTGATACAGGGTTGTGAAGACTGAGGAAGATATTACATAAAAGTCAGACAGTAAAGCACCTGGCACATCCTAGATTTGTCTGGCTCCAAAGCTTGCCTTTGCCATGTTTGCAGACTGCCATGAAGACTGAGTTTATCCAAACATAAATTGCACACTGGTACTAGCTAAGTCAAGTGCATATAACTGGTGAAATCTGAACAAGCTCGATTGGTGTTATCAATGTCAATGCCCTGGTATGGTATTGTACTATAGATACAAGAGATGTTAACACTGGGGGAGGGTGAAGGTCTCATAGGACCTCCCTGTACATATTTTTTGGTAACTTCCTAAGGAAAAAACATTTCTAGTTTTTTAAACAAATTTTTTAAAGACACTCGACCATAAATTATAATTCTCTTTTGTCTGAAGGTAAAATTCTCAACACTTGTGAGAAACACAAACTGCTTCCAGAACTGGTTACTCTGCTTTGCTGGTGGGAGGACAAGGTGAGAGGGGTGGTGTCTGTTCCTCATACACAAGGAAACAGGCAGAGAGAATGCAATGAGTGAGAAGAACCAAGTGAATCTGTGTGGAATGAAACCCAGAGAGTGAGGAGTAGGGGGTTGGCACATCACCGAATCTAGGAACGGGCACTGAGGCCAGAGTGAACATGGCGCGAGGGTTAACTGCACTGGCTATAGAGCCAGGCAGTCTCCCTTCAATGCCAGCTCCCTACCTGCTTAGCTGTGTGATCTTGGGCAACTTATTTCAAACGATCGTATACCTGGGTTCTCCCATTTGTAAGGATGGAATGTTAAAAGTCTCAGTATAGGGCTGGGCGTGGTTGTTCACGCCTGTTCATCCCAGCTCTTTGGGAGGCCGAGGTAGGCGGATCACGAGATCAAGAGATCGAGACTATCCTGGCTAACATGGTAAAACCCCGTGTACAAAAAATACAAAAATTAGCCAGGTGTGGAGGCGTAAGCCTGTAGTTCCAGCTACTCAGAAGGCTAAGGCAGGAGAATCACTTCAACCCGGGAGATGGAGGTTGCAGTGAGGCAAGATCACGCCACCGCACTCTAGCCTGGCAACAGAGCAGACTCCGTCTCAAAAAAAAAAAAAAAAAGTCCCAATATCATGAAGACAACTTCACTCCTCCTGCATCTGTGTGGACAGCCTGAAGCCACTTGCCTCAACATGCAACACCCGAGTGCTGGAGGCTGGTTTTGAATTTCCTTAGTGGAGCAAAGACAAGCCTACCCTTTTATGGTTGTCCAGCTTGTGCTCTACAGAAAGGCCCCTCCAGGCCACAGAGAGGGGCTTGTTATCAGACTGAAGAAAAAGGTGTTTTTTCTCACTGCCTCACCCAGAATGCATCGGCCTAGAGTGAGCATGTACTTTTCCAACTGAACAGCCTGAAGGGGATGCCATTTTCTGATTCATGAGACTGTACCCAAGTGCAAACTGTTGTCCTAGGCATTAAGGGAAAAGAAAGCCTAGAAGGGAAAAGAAAGCCTAGAAGGAAAAAGCTCTGGGTGCTCCATTTCAGTTTTTTGCCCAGTTTTCACTGTGATTACAGCTGGCAGGTGGAAAATACCATGTCCAAAATAAACTTGTTTGGTGCCATTGTAATCACTTCACCCGGTATGAACTTTAGCCCACCCTTCAGGGTAAAATAAGCGGCGAATCTTGAGGTTATGCTGACATACATGTACAACGGCACTGGTTGGTAATATTTTTTCTTTCTGTGTCTGTTATTAGCTCCTTTTCTTTCTTTTTCATAGAAGGGTAAAACATAGGAAGAGAAATTATGAGATTGCTGACTTCAAAGGTTTCCTCATGGAAAAATGCCTGTAATTTTATTTTCTCTATTTTTTGAAGCACTTTCTCTCAAAAGCTCTTGATTGTAAATTATATGGTGTGGTAGAATACAAATGAAAAGAAGTGCCTTGGAGTGAGAAGCCATATCTCAACAACTGTGTTATTTCTAAACCTAACTATGGGAGAAAAACCAAGACAGCCAAAAAATATCAGATCAATGACATTTAATTATAATGTAGTTTTTAAGACTCCAAAGATTTGAAGCTTTTGGGAATAGGACCACGACAGGTGGCAAGGACGTGGCAGAGGGATGGTACAAAACTGGGGCAAAACTTCCCTTGAGAACATTTTCTCTCAAGTTATTTAAGAGACTTATTTTTAATAACAAGATATAGCTAAGCCAGAAAGGAATATTTTTTAAAAAATTACTAAATGTGTAAGATCAATTTTAAGGTTTCTAAATTTCTGAAGGATAAAGGAGATGGAAAACCATCAAGGCCTTCATGTACAAAAACTGGCTATTTGGTAAAATCTTGCTGTTTTTGTACTAGTTGTCCCTAAATATCCCTAATAGATATTTCAGGTAGGCATATGGCCACCTAGATTCAGAAGGTTGAGGCATACTTTTTCTATAAAGAGCCAGATAGTAAGTATCTTAGACTTTGCAGACCATATATGATTTCTGTCACAGCTACTTTACTCTGCTTAAAAGCAGCCATGGAAAATACATAAATGATTGGGTACAGGTGTATTCTAAAAAAATTTATTTACCAAAACAGACCACAGGCCACAGACCTAAAGACTATACATTTCCCAGCCTCCTTCTTAGGTGGGGCCTTGTTAGATGTGCTCAGATGACTGGTTTTGGGCATTGGGATGAGGGTCAAGTGATGTGTGCAAGATCCAGTTTGTGTCCTTAAAGGGAAGGAGAACATCTTACTCTTCCTCATCCCCATTCTTATTGGCTGTAATGCAGATGTGATGGGGGAGGCAGAGCAGCCACTTTGGACAATCAGTGGGAGCCAAGTGTTGAGAAAGGCAGCAAGCCAGAATAGGCCTGGGATCCTACCACAGTGAGCCACAGGTCAGCCCGAGTCTGCCTCCCTAGACACAAAAGAGAAATAATCTCTGCCTTATTTGAGCCATTATATTTTGGGATCCCTTTATTAGAGTAGTCTTACCTGCTTCCTAACTAATAAATCTGACAACTAAGAAATGATGAGATTTTAAAACAAAAAATAGAATATAAGCATTCAAATGGATCATTCTTCCAACAATGATGCCATTATAACAGCTCTGAATGCCTATTAGGATCCGCATTTCCAGACAATCCCAGTGATTACTTAACCTACATCCTCTTTGTTCAGATCAAACGTACTATAACCCAGTTTTATGCGCAAGTGTTAATCAAGGACATCTTCATGAGACGGACGACTTGTCATCTCTAAGATATTCAGAAGCATGACTTGTGAATTCTGAAGGCAGTTTGCAGCAATGGTAATGCCAGTGAAGAAAGCATTCTTCTTTTCAAGGTCATTGGGTTGAAGTGGGCTGAATCTCTCTGGTTCTAAATATCATTTAGCTGTATTGCTCTGTAATCACACATCAGGTAACTAAAACCTGTGGTAGAGGATGCTGTAATAATGTTTTCATTAGAACCATCAGTAATATATTTCACTACATAGTTCTTATTTTTCAGCCTTTTAAAATGCATCCCTTATGTTTCTTATTGGTTTGTGTTCTTACATAAAAGTTGAATGCCAAAAACCAAAACCAAAACTAAAAAGCTAGAATTCTGGATAAATGAGAAATTACTACCCACAAGCTCAGAAATTACAAAATTAATGTTTTGGGGCTATTGTTTTCTACATAATGAAATGCAGCAATATCTCGTCAGATATGATAAGCTAGCAAAACCATCAAAACATCATTAAGTTTTCAGAGAAAGGTGCAAAAGGTAAGAAATGATTCATAGTAAATTACTGTTAAAACCTGGACTTTGTACTGACCAAACTCTATGATGTAACCTAAATCACAGGTTAACCTTGGTTCTGTCAAGCATTACGAATGTGACTATTTTTTTTAAGGGAAAAGCTGACACAATGGAGTGCTCTGGGATAGTTACTTCACTTGCAATCAATTTAGATGATACGAACTTACTGAATTAAAAGCAAATTTGCCCTGTCCAAAGTCAATTTTTCTAAAGTACTACCCTTCTTTACTTCACTGATTCACTTGATTATAAATTTCGTTTTAAAAAGAAAGTTCTCCCTCAATTATTCTCACTTTCCATTCTCATCTAAATTTAAACCCTTCTTACAGTGTTCTGGAAAAAGGGACCCATCAGGCTAAAGAAAGTGAGAAAGATAACAGCTTAGCATTGAAACTAAATCATGAGTTTTGTTGAAATAATCGAGTTTAAGAATAAAACCATGGATAATCTGTGTGAAGCCCCGTGCAATGCCACACTGCTGAAAGCAAGCCAAAATGAATGTGGTATAGACTCAGAAAATGATCCAGGAGGAAACGATCTTCGCATCAGCAAGGGCTGGTCAGCCACAATGGCAGGCACTAGGTTAGATATTTGACCAGGGGGTAAAGAAAACTCAGGGAGGGTCCATGATTTGCCCAAATAAGTAGAAGAATTAATATTTGAAACCAGGACTGACTCCAAAGTCAATGCTTCTTCCATTATCTTACAAATCTCCATGGTAAAAGGGAATAACGTGAAATTATTTCAGTTCCCTGTAAACAACAATCACAAAAACTGTCCTTAAAACAATCTTTCTGCTTACATCCTTGGATTTAAAATTTTCTTTCTGACCTTAGGCTTTTTCTTGAAAAGTAAATCGTTTTTTTGCACATGCCCTGCAGTTTGCCTTTACCAGCCTTTTCTCACGCGGCACCTTTTGATTGAATGTCTTTCTTAGCTGGCTCACGTCTCCTTTGCCTTTAAGGATCTGTTTAGGATGGCTGGTCTGACCTTACCTTTGCCTCTTATTATTTTTTCTCTAACTTAACAATGTGTTCACAATCTTTCCTTCTCTCCCCAGCAAAGTGGATCTGTTAAGTTTTCCTTTCTGATTACAGATAAGGTTTGCCTTTTCACCTACTTTTACCCACACTGAGAATGAAGGGTTCTGAGTAGCCATTTCATTCCATTCTCATTCCACAACACTTGAAAGCCATGGAAACCTTGAATCTTCATAATGAGGATGGAAGAATATACAATACATCATAATTTAAAGCTACCCCTTTGCAAGAAGTGTAACTGTTCCCTTCTAAATGCTGGAGATCATTTTTTCCCCTAGAAGAAAATTTCACATTCAAAAGGTCCATGATTTCTTTTAAAAACCTAAAATACATATTTGGATGAAAAAAGCATTAAATTTTAGTATCTTAAATTTTATATTGAATAAAAAGAACAAATGAGAGAGTGTGTGTTTGTTTATTATAAGCCACAGATGATCTCAGGATCATTCAATCTGGATGAAAAAGCCATTTGCTTTCTCCTGTCCACTTGACTGAGTCGAGCCATACACAGGAAGGCCAGATGCCATGATCTGTGTTGTCTGCTACTCTTGGGCTCTTCTGTAGGGAATGTACCCACAGATGAGAAGGAAAGAATGGGAACTAGGATTTTTACCTCCCAATGGCTGAATACCAGCTGCGGACTGGCCAGGCCACTTGTCCTCTTCCTGATTTCATCAGCAAAACCAAAGCTTTCAGCAACAGGCAGCACGGCCTTAATAATGAACATGTCTGTCCCTTCTTTCATTTCTTCTTGAAGTACCCGACCTTCTCTCTTTGACAAGACAGCATAGACTCGACCTGCAAAACCATAAATCTTTTAAATTCATGGATCGTCACATGGCTTGAGCCATACAAAGACATGATTACCCATATACCCTGTAACAATCCAGTAATGATTAAATTTGTTCTCAATAACTTTGGTTTACAAAAGCACGGAACACTTTTAAAGTGTTTATTTAAAAAGCATGGGATTTATAGAAAAATTAGAAACAAAAAATAACAAAGTTAAATCACCCCAAACTGCACTGCTCATAGACAAACCCCATAATACAGCATGAGACGGAGGAGATCAGTAAAAGGACCTTTCAGTGCAATTTCACCTATGAGCCATCTTTGGGTCTGAAATCCAGTAAGATGAGTATGACTGGGCTTTGTAAACATTAAGGTATTTTAATAATTATGAGATCTTATTGACATGGCAACGATAATGACGATGACATAGGCTATTTGGGCATAGTAAGCAAGCAACTGGCATTTTTATACCAAAAATTAAAACCACACACATAGATATTTGCTCATAGTTTTCTTAAACTGATAATATTTAAGTGGTATGAGTATTTAGTGTTTTATTCCCCTGAAAACTGACAGGTTTGGAATCTTTACTGTCTGGTAACAATTTCTAGTGCCACAGCACAAGAATTCTACTAGCAAATTCTCTTGGATGACTCTTTTAATTCATCTTTAGGCACGGTTCTCCTCGCACTCAGGAGGGAAATATCTTCCCCTCTCACTGGTGTTCTGTATGAGTGCCTTTGGGTATGTGATGCATCTTTTCAACTAGTAGGGATAATTGACCCTGCGAAGAATAGAGACACACTGAAAATCACAGACAATCACGAAGAACTTGCTGTAACCAGCAGATACTTTAAAGCCTCTTCTTCACCTGCTGCATAAAAAATAATTTTAGTTACGTAAGTGATCTATGCATATATTATCCTTAAACATTTACAACACTGCTCCTAAGCAGAGCTAAAGTATTCTTTGACCATCACTGAGTCCTGGACCCTTCTCTCCTAACTGCCAAGGTGATGAGGCTGGAGTGTCTGCTACCCATTCACATTTATTTATTTTTTAAACCAGAAACGGAGGACATAAAGCCAAAACGACTCCCAAACTTTTCTCTCTGATTCAGATTTCCCCCTAGTGGCAGTTATTAGGAAGGATAATAGGAAACAAACGGCAGAAAACCTATTGTGTCACAAGGCCTCAAGGAAAAAACTAAACTAAAATCTCTGATGAGCCTCTACCACGTTTAGGTTTAGCTTAAAAACAAAGAAATTAAACATTTCATTTGTATGAAAGGCACCCCCTTTCTTCTTGTCTATTTCCCCAGCTAGCTACTACATCCTCTCCTTCCTTACTTCCCCACATCTCTTAAACAGGCAGCTTCTCATTTCTACACTATGTGCTCTTTCTTTAACATCTAGGCTCTCCTGGTTGCTTCAGGAAACTGCTTCCTTGAAATTCCATAGTAATTTTTATATTCCTAACCTAAATGCTTTTTTTCTCAATTTTAATTCTCTGTGATTTCTCTGTGGTATTTGAAGCTACTGATGAATACCTTCTCTGCCAACTGTCTCCAATCTTAGTATTATCCTCCTTAAACTCCTGGCCTTCTGGCTATTTTTCTCTTTATTTCAGTATCTCTTCAACTTCTTCTTATGAGTATTCTTTGAGGCTTCATACTCTTTGAACAAACTCTCCACTCAGCGAACCAACTAATTTATCATTTGTGTGGTTTAGCCAGGTCTCTCCTTGGACTGCCAATACCACTTTAAAATGGATGCCAGAGTATCTCTACTGTGGAAGCCAACTTCCTTTTAAATTTAACATGTCTAAGAATATACTACCTACTTCAAAAGGCAACTCCATTCTCCTCATTCCAATGATTTCCCCCTATCATGCATACATAGAAACCTTATAGTTACAGAACCACACAGCAGTGGGATAGAAGGAAATTTGAGGGTCAATGATTTCTACCAAAGTAGCTGTTTAAGCTCTGCCTGTATCCTCTACAACTCATTTCCTCCCAGGGCAGCCCATTTCATCTTTAGATAACCTTAACGGCTAGACCATCTTGAGCCCCAAATGTGTTCCCTTGAAGTTTCTGACCATCAGTCCTAGTTTTTATCACATGGGACAAGTTTAATCCATCTCCCTCAAATTACCCTATAGGCTATCTGAAGACAGCTATCTTGTCTTCACTTTTTCCAGGCCAATCTTGCTATGATAGACCTGTATTTCTTGTTTTATCCTGCCCACGTTCCTACTTGAACTACTATGATTTATTTATATCCGTCTTGGTATTTGGTACCTGGAAATAAAAACAATACTTCAGGTACAGTCTGAAAAGCTCCCAAAACAGCAGAACAACTATTATTTTCATTAGTGATCCCTTTTAGGTATATATTGTCGGAGATACATAGAAAAAAATCTTACCATAATATCTAATTATGTGTGAACTAGCCATCTTTACTCCCCTATCTCAGTCAAAGAAACGTTTTAAGGGGTGGGAGTGGTGGCTCACGCCTGTAATCCCAGCACTCTGGGAGACCAAGGTGGGTGGATAACCTGAGGTCAGGAGTTCGAGACCAGCCTGGCCAACATGGTGAAACCCCATCTTCACTAAAAGTACAAAAATTAGTTGGGCATGGTGGCGTGCGCCTGTAATCCCAGCTACTCTAGAGGCCAGGTAGGAGAATCACTTGGAGGAGAACCTGGGAGGTGGAGTTGCAGTGAGCTGAGATTGTGCCACTGCACTCCAGCCTGGGCAAGAGAGCGAGACTCTGTCTCAAAGAAAAAAGAAAAAAAAGAGAAACTTCTGAAGGTAGTCTATGGAATTAAATACAAAACAATAAAACAATAGGGGTAAAAAAGAATGAGGAAAGTGGGGCAAACAGACCACAAATAAGGGGCCAGTGGGGACAAGCTGCCTGACTGCTGCTGCATGGGTCATGCCAGCAGGATTAGATCAATAATTGTAATTGAAACTGAATGTAATTAATCATGTAAGTTTGATCTATTCAATTTAAATTCCACGAAAACTATATTTTGATACTGGGGCATAGTGATGAATCACCAAGCACAGGAAAATACTATTATAAAACCTTCCAAATACACTTGGCTCTCGTGATAGGTGTGTCCAATGCTTGGATGCCTTCAAAGACCCCTAAATATGCCACTGTTATCACTGAGGAATTAACATAGCCATATCAACAAGGATTTCTGATCATGTGGCCCTTGACTGTAAATGCTTTCATACCCTTTCCATTGGATATCTGTTCCATCATGATCATCAGTTTGTTCAGTCACTTAAAGATCAGAGTTGGTTGAGGGCAGTGACTCATCACTGCAATACTAGCACTTTGGGAGGTAGAAGCAGGAGGAATGCTTGAGAACAGGAGTTTGAGACAAGCCTAGGTAACAAAACAAGACCCTGTCTCTACAAAAAAATTAAAAATTAGCCACATGTAGTGGTGTGCATTTGCAGTCCTAGCTACTTGGGAGGCTGAGGCACGAGCATCATCTGAGCCCAGGAGTTGGAGGCTGCAATGGGCTATGATCCTATCACCGCACTACAGCCTGGTAACTGGGCAGGACTCTGCAGGAGGGAGGGATGGAGGCAGGGAGGAAGAGAGAAAAGGAGGGACCAGAGTACCTTCCTGTATGAAAGGAACCAGGGAAGAATTCATCAGGGGAAAAAAACAGCAATGAAAAGGTTAATCAGCTGAAACAGTTCTGACCAGGGTTCAACTGTTAATGGCTACACTATAAATATCTCAGCCTGTATTCAAGGCAGTAATCCACCCTTCAGCTTCTCTGACTGCCAGACCCTAGAGTATATAGGGCACAGCCCCCGTAATCTAAGCCAAGGTATACCACTCACTGTCCACAGTACACATTTGAGGTTTTACCAACTCTGAGCTCACAGTTTCTTCAACCTAGACTACGCTCAGTCCAACACTATATTCAAATCCTTTTTATCATTCAAGGCCCATTCAAAAATAACTTGTTCCATGAAGTTTTCTCTGATACCCAAGCTGAAAAAAATCTCTTTACTATTTGGGTGAACATGATCTGTTCTTTTACAGCTTTATGGATTCTCATACATACACGTTCTTCTTCCATAATAGATTAACCTGTAGATTTTACAATCTTGAAAGCTGGAAGTTTGGCAATTAAAGGTGTGTTGTTTTTTCAGAATTTAGGAAAGGGAGCAGTTGTTTGCAGCAATGTTTTCACAGTAAACATTCAGGGAACAAAGCAAATTTCCACTGGGAATGATAGTTAAGCAAATTATATCACATCTAATTGATATCATGTAGAGGTTAAAATGAAAATTATGAATTCTAAGTAGCCAAATGAAAGCATGCCTACAAAATAAATAATCTAAAAAAGCAAAATATTAAATTATTTCTATCATAAGGTTACAACTATGCAAAATGTACTATCATGGACAAGGGTTGCAAAAGAAAATGGGAAATAAACTTGAATTCCAAGGAGGAAGAGTTTTCTTTCACCTTGCGATTTGTTATTGTTAACACTTGTGCAATAACTTTAATTAAAAACACACACACAAATAAATTGGTAGATACTTATTCTTATATACCAGGCCACACTAACCTCTTATTTTGTCACAGAGCTATAAGACTGCTGAATCAGGCCAATGTGGTTGACAGGATACAGATGGGCTTCAATCAAATAGGAGATAAAGCATGCTGCAGGCACAATGGGGAATGTAGACTGGCTGCTACTATATAGATAGATCAGCTACAAGTTTATAGATAATTGATGGTAACAGGTCGACCGCACTCTGGAAAGTGGTCCTTAGTGGGTCTGCTAGTAGCTCTATGTTCTTATCATTATAATCAGTGACTTAAAAAATGAGGCACAATGATCAAATCCAAAGTTGACATGAAGTTGGCAGGTAATAAATACTGTGACACAGTCAAGATAATTGGACAAGGACTCCAATTTTTTTGTTTTTTATTTTTTTGAGACAGTGTCTCGTTCTATGGCCAAACTGGAGTGCAGTGGCATGATCTCGGCTCACTGCAACTGGTTCAAGTGATACAAATAAAAAAATTAGCTGGGCATGATGGCGGGCACCTGTATTCCCAGCTGCTTGGGAGACTGAGGAAGAGTCGCTTGAACCTGGGAGTTGGAGGTTGCAGTGAGCCAAGATCACGCCACTGCACTCCAGCCTGGGAGACAAAGCGAGACTCTGTCTCAGAAAAAAAAAAAAAGGTTTTCAAAAAGTATACAGTGATGTATGTGTAAAAATAAAACATTCAAAATATCTCGTATACTCCATAAATATATACATATACCTACGAAATACCCATAAAATTAGGATCATCTGAGGTCAGGAGTTCAAGACCAGGCTGACCAACAGGGCAAAACCCCCTCTTTACTAAAAATACAAAAAATTATCTGGGCGTGGTGGCGGGCACCTGTAATCCCAGCTACTCTGGAGGCTGAGGAAGTAAAATTGCTTGAACCCAGGAGGCGGAGGTTGCAGTGAGCCGAGATCATGCCATTGCACTGCAGCCTGGACAAGAACAAAATTCCGTCTCAAAAAAAAAAATCAATCAATCAATAAAAATTTAATAAATAAAAGGAAGAACTATAGTAATCACAGCTGTAACTAAAACTCTTAATTCTAGGCACAGTGGCTCATGCCTGTAATCCCAGCACTCTGGGGGGCCAAGGTGGGTGGATCATCTGAGGTCAGGAGTTTGAGACCAGCCTGGCCAACATGGTGAAACCCCATCTCTACTAAACATACAAAAAATTAGCCAGGCATGGAGGTGGGCACCTGTAATCCCAGCTACTTGGAAGGCCGAGGCAGGAGAATCACTTGAACTCAGGGGGCAGAGGTTGCAGTGAGCTAAGATTGCACCATTGCACTCCAGCCTGGGCAACAAGAGCGAAACTCCATCTCAAACAAAACAAAACAAAACTTCTTAGCTAGGATTGTCAAACAAAAAGAGGTATTTTTAAAATGTAAGGTTATTACCACCAAAGATTTTTTTTTAAATGAAGAGCAAAAATAAAAAAGATTAACAGATTAGAAGAAAAAAATACAAAAAGAAACAATTCAATGACAAGCAGGTAAAAGCTCAGCAATAATCAAGCTCATTACACGGAAATTTCATGGGTAAAAAATGGTAACAGAACCACACCTTTAGAAAAGTGGATTTTAAAAGTACAGAAGGGCATTTTCCTGAAATTATTTCCCCAGATAAAATGGTTTTGAGATGATTATTTTCCTACAAAATTTCTCATTTTGACCCCATGCAATTCTATCCATTTATAAAGATTTCTTGTTTTAACAATCTATATAGAAAAAACTAAGTTTTAAAAAAAGACTAAGGAAATTCATTTTAGTAAATAAAAAAGACCTGAAATCAACTTGTGCCGACTCTTGGAGAATTAAAACAACAGTCAGCAAAGTCTGAAGTCTTCTCAGAAGATCTCTAAATATCCAGACAGGAAGCAAAAGGCCTCAGGAACACAGAAGTTCTTTTCATTTATTTCCAATGGAAGGTGTTGATTGAGAAAGTAAAAGAAAAACACAAGTGAACAGGTGACTGCACTGATAGACCTTGGACACTAGAAATTGGTTATCAATATAAAAGAGCTCCTCAAAAGCAATGAGAAAACAGGCCTCAGAGGAGATTCTCCAGTCTAAGCAAGAGAACTTCAAATCAATTCAAAAATCCAGGTTGACTCTAAATGTAACTTCTTTTAGGGCAGTGGATGTGACAGTCAGTTGGTCTCAGGGGCAAAGTATTAAGAAAGTTGACCAGTGACAATGGTACAGAGACTGCATACCAACCCACATACACACAGTTGCCACACAGAGGGTAAATAAACGGGGCTTCACAGAGGGCAGTGAGGCCTAGTACAATGACATTTGTACCTGGGTAAGGCAAGTCAAAATGATCCTTTGTTCCAGAGAGAGAAGGTGACAAAGAACCCTGAGGGTTAAAATACATATCTCTTCCTGGAAAGTGGCAGAACTGAGTCTGATGGCCAGGTGGTGAGTGCTAGGATAAAAATATAAGGATAAGATGACAAATGATATTTTGAGGTATTATCCTAGGGTGGCCTGGTCACATGCAGTGTCCAGGTGGTGATTTCCCAATAGAAATGAGAAAATGAACACAGAGGGGTGACTCAACAGGGGTGACTCAACACTCTGCTAGGAATTCAGTCTGATAAACACCAACAGCTGATTCTGGCTTCACGTGTTGTGCTGAAAATTCATTTTCTCAGAAAACAAAGGACAAATGCCATTCCAAATAATAATGTAGAAGAGATGGCAATCTGGGGAGAAAACAGGTGTTCCCATTATTTTTGGAGGAAATACATGTTCTCATTATCTTGAGAGAAAGGATAGGCATAGACCTATGTGGGCCCTGGACTTCAGAAAGGATCATTTTGGCCGGGTGTGGTGACTCATGCCTGTAATTCCAGCACTTTGGGAGGATGAGGCGGGTGGATCCCTTGGGGCCAGGAGTTTGAGACCAGCCTGGCCAACACAGCAAAACTCCATCTCTACTAAAAATACAAAAAAATTTAGCTGGGCATGGTGGTGCATGCCTGTTATCCCAGCTACTTGGGACGCTGAGGCAGGAGAATTGCTTGAACCTGGAAGATGGAGGCTGCCGTGAGCCGGGACAATTGAGGGAAGAATAAAAAGAAAAAAAAAAAAAAGGATCATTTCAAACACATAGAGGGACAGGGTAAAAAAGACAACTAACACACATGATAGGTTCTAGGATAACAGACCCTAAAATAAAATTCCCTTGCAGAGTAACAAGAGAATTTAAGGAAATCAATCATGAATGATCTCAATGACAGAAAAAGGAAGAAAGTCCCTCCCCAACCCCTATTTTAAGAGGATATGCACAGTAGAAGGAATCACTCAGGTGATCAGTAGCACATCCAGGATACTCAAAATCAGAACAAGCAGAGTGTACCAAAGTAAAAGAGCTAAAGACAGTGCAAAGGGCTTTTTTCAATACAGGTTGAATATCTCTTTTCCAAAATGAGCGGGACCAGAAGTGTTTTAGATTTTTGATTTTTTTCAGATATTGGCATATTTGTATTATATACTGTTTGAGCGTCTCAAATTAAAAAATCCAAAATATTCCAATGAGCATTTCTTTTTCTTTCTTTTTTTTGAGACAGAGTTTTGCTTGTTGCCCAGGCTGGAGTGCAGTGGCAATCTGGGCGCACTGCAACCTCCGCCTCCCAGGTTCAGGCAATTCTCCTGCCTCAGCCTCCTGAGTAGCTGAGATTACAGGCATCCGCTGCCATGCCCAGCTCATGTTTTGTATTTTTAGTAGAGATGTGGTTTCACCATGTTGGCCAGGCTGGTCTTGAACTCCTGGCCTCAAGTGATCCACCCACCTCGGCCTCCCAAAGTGCTGGGATTACAGGTGTGAGTTACCACACCCAGCCATCCAATGAGCATTTCTTTTGAGCATCATTTTGATGATCAAAAAGTTTCAAATTTTAGTAGATCACTTGGGATCTTGGATTTTCAGATTTGGGGTACTCATACTTTCAAAATAAGGACACATGTCTACAACTTATAGAAACTAATTTCATGTTATAGTGGATAGTAAGAAAATAGGGATTTACAATACCTATGTGATCTATCATTCTCTTCAGTAAAGAGAACAGTGAACAACCTAGAGCCAGTGGAACAAGGTGAAGTGAGAGAACACTGAGGTTCAGGATAGCTCAGAAGTTGATGCGATGACTAAGTACTTGGCCTCCTTAAATGGTCCTGGTTCAAGTCACCAGGACCAGAATTATATCTCACGATGTTAAGTGAATCTGCCCTTTTGAGAAATTATGAATGGTAACGTAGGCAACAGATTGTTTGAGCATAAACAGTCATAAAAGGTAAACAATGACTAAGCTTTTTCAGGAGATAAACACTGGGATCCGTAAATTGCAGACTAGAAAGCTGTATGTTAATTTTCTATAGAATTTTAAAGAAACATTATAGACATTTGTACATGTTTATACAACTATCAAGTAAATCTTTGGAGACAATATGGACTTTCTAACACAAAATTATATTAACCTAAGCTTTTTTTTTTCTAACATGATTGGTAAGCTGATAATTGGGGGACTGCTATAGATGTACAGGACCTTTAACTTCATCAAAACATTTGATTTTCTACCTGTTATTTCTCATCAGACAAGAAAAGGACACATGAAAAAAATGAATAAGAAATCAATGTGTTAAATGGTGGTGGTGTGACTGTTCTTGCCATTACAATTTTTCTCTTGTTTACTGTTGTAATGCTAATTGTGCTATATAACTTAAGAAAAAACTGGGTGTATAGACTCAGTACTCATATATAAATACAGGAGTTCATACAACTACACAATTTCTATAGTCAGTTACCAAAAATGTGGATTCTGCTTTTTGGGGAACAGAGTGGGAAAACACAACTTTTTTTTTTTTTTTTTTTTTTAAAAGAAATGGGGTTGATCTTGACTTCTCACATGAATTAATGAGAAGATGTAATTACTAAACTGAATTAGAAGAAGAATGTTGTATTTCATGTAGGAGGTAATGGTGTAGACACAGACACGTTCTCTACTGGTTGGAGGGTATGTGAGGTGCTGTGTTCTAATATGGTTGCTTTAAGAGGGATGCTGACCAAATAAAGTATATCCAAAAGACAGCAACTGGAATGGTGAAAGGATACAGAAATCATAATAGAAAAACAGGTGAAGGATTTGGAGAGTTTTTCTTTTGGATATAAAACTAGAAAACTAATGATTTCCTTCACTTACATAAAAGTGTTACTGCATGGAAGACAGATGAATGGTGGTAGATGATTGGAAACTAGCAGTTGACAGATCTATTTTGCTCAATATAGGAAAAAACATCATCAACTCACGAAGCTGGCTGTGAGCTGCCCATCAACAGAAGTATTCAAATAGAGGTGGTATAAGCATCTGTTGGGGTAGGAGAGGCTGGAGAAAAGCTCTTAGGTATTCTTCAAGGATTTGAGGGATTAAGATTTCTTGATTTTACCTCTTACTTCCGCCTTCTTAAATTAAGAAAGTTCTCAATGAAAATGAAATATACCATCTGAGAATAGTCTAGATTGGTGTTTCCCAAATGAATCTACAAATTCCATGGCTGTTAATAGGCATGCTGTATTCAAAAAAGGTTGAGAAGCACTGTATATGACATGCCGTATTTGGAGATTTGATTCGCAGTGCACATTGGCCTTAATCCAGCTATTTTTCAAATGCTGCTACTGATGCTCATTCTCACAGAAACCTTAATGGGATGCAAGCCTAAATTTCTTCTGGGGGAAAAAAAAAAAGCTTAGATTTCTGCTTTCAGGAATTGATTAGCAAAAGAACCTTCCTTAAAAGAATGTAATTTAACCACATATTGATTCAAAGGGCCTCAAGGTTAGAGGAAACTTAATAATTTGGCTGACTCTCTCATCCAGGGCTCAATCCTCCTTTATATTCTCTTCACTACTGAAACAGTTCCATGATCTCGAGAGAATAAGACAACTGCTGTGAGCCAGGTGCTGTTCTAGGCATTGTATTTAAAAAATTGTATTATCTTAATCTTCACAATCTGTATGAATTATTATCCTCTTTATTGCAAGTAAAGTAGGTAAGTCTCAGTGAACTAGTATTAGTCAAAAGTCCAAAGAGCTACTAAGTGCCAGTGCTTCATGTCTCCTGAGATCTGAAAGTCTCCTTCTCCCAAAGAAGAAAAATCAGAAATAGGATTTGATATAATGGTTAGCAGTGAATAAAGCCCCAAATAATTTTCCTTTTCAGAAATAACCCAGAATTCATAAAAGCCCTTTTATGTTATAAGAATGCTGCCTTATTCTTTGACCATTTTCAGAACAACTTTGGTTATGCAGACTGATATGCTTATTTGCTTGAGATACAATACTGCAAAGGTTTGGATGGTAACACATATGAGCAGTTTAAACCTCAGTTAGCAGACATTTCATCACAGAAAGGATTCTGTTAGTTGCAAAAGAAAAGATCTTTAGTAGCCATGTTTTTCCACCTCAAGATTTTAATATTTAAGTTATCTGGCTTTCAAAGATCTTAGTTTCTTAGTAAATCAGAAGACGGTATAGCTTCTGCAAAACATACTAAACAAGTTTAAGATTTTGGGTTTGCTGGGTGTGGTGGCTGATGCCTGTAATTCCAGCACTTTGGGAGGCTAAAGTGGGTGGATCGCCTGAGCTCAGGAGTTTGAGACCAGCCTGGGCAACACGGTGAAACTCCGTCTCTACAAAAAATACAGAAAAATTTAGCTGCATATAGTGGTATGTGCGGTAGTCAACAACTACTTGAGAGGCTGAGGCGAGAGGATCACACAAGCCTGATAGGTGGAGGTTGCAGTGAGCTGAGAGTGCACCACTGCACTCTAGCTGGGGTGACAGAATGAGACCTGTCTCAAAAAAAAAAAAAAAAAGATTTGGGGTCTAGGAGACTTCACTGTTATCCAGGGCATTTCTCACTATCTTTATCTTTCCTTCCTTACCGAGAACATCACCGGTGGCCATGATCTCACATGTGTACATAGCTGCCATCAGGCGCTGAGGTTTCACTTGCAGTGCATAGCGACACGCTTCTTTCATGGTGGCAATTAGCTGTCCTGAGAAAGGTCCATAGCAGTCAGTGAGTGGAGAGTCTCCTTTCTGGGATGTCTTCTTCTCCAAGGCCTCAGAGCAGCCATCTTGTAGCTCTTGGTTTTCATTTCCACCAGAACAGGTTCCATTTTCCTCCTGTCCCTCTTTGGCCAGATCACTTGTTCCTTGTTCCTCAAATTTACTTAGGTCCCATTTTTCCAGAACAAAACAGACACCCATGAGAGGCTCCTCACACATGGGGCCAGAGAGGGTTGCTAGTTGGAAGCCACTCACAATGCTATTGCCCAAATCTCGGTATCTACTTGCTTCTTTTGAAGCTTTGTCAGCTGGCCCTGTCCATACTGAGTTCTGAAAATCTTCACTTTTATTGACTAGTATGTTGGGCCCACATTTTCTTGGGCCAAATGACCAGATTTGGTCAACAATATTCCTCCATCTTCTCCCTGTTAGGTGTTGCTCCAGTTTTCCTTTGAATTCCAAAATTTTCTCTTGGGTCTTTTGATGAATCATCTGAGTATTTTCACCCTCATTCAAAGAGGATGTCAACTGCTCCATAGAACGAATCAAATCACTATTTTCTTCCAGAATCTGAGTGACTTCTTCTGGAAGGGGCATGGCTCGAACACTGAGCATGGCAAGTTTATTGGGAGTTGTTATGGTGATTAGCCCATCAGAGTCAACTTGGATTCCTTCAGGGATTTTACTTTGATCTTCTTTCATCTGGTGTATGATTGCAACTTTTTGCTGTTTGCCTATTTCTTCATTAACCATGTCAACCTTTGGGGGTTTTGTGATTGTTTCTCTGAATGGAATAATGGGTTCAGATACACTGATATGAATCTTTGCAAACCTACAAATTCAAGATAAATAACAGAAGGTTAAAATCAAAATAGCGTCAAAGCTCCCATGTAGAAATATCACACAGTGGAGATTCTGCAAAAACACAGGAACATAAAAATTATCTTACTATGAAAGATCTGCAATTTACATTATATCACAATTCAAAAACTGCTTTCTTTCCGATTGAAAAGACTACTTCTAATGGGAATATACCTCCAGGGAAATCCTTGCATGTACTGGAATTTCACTCCTTTTTTCATTTTCAACATATACAAACCACCTATTTAGATAAGAATGTTTTGAGCAGAAAATAAATGTTTTAATATATGAAATATGAATTCTTTAACACAGTATTTGTCAATCTAAGAATGTGAAGAAAAGCTCAGTGATCAAAACTCTAAATTGACATAGAATTACAGAACTTCAGGATAGCTAGCCAAATCTTCACAATATATTTGGCTTTGATAATGAGGCTTATAGCCTCAAAGGCTAACCTGATCCATGAGTTTGTCTAGAACAGCAGTTTCCAAAAGAACTTTCTGCAATGGTGGAAATGTTCTATATGTTTACTGTGATTACTGAGTCCTTGAAATGTGGCTAGTACAGCTGAAACAATTATTTTTAATTTTATTTAAATAGCCACATGTAGCTACTGAGCATTTGAAATGTGGCTAGTGACTGAGGAACTAAATTTTTAATTTTATTTGATTTTAAGCAGTTGCATGTGGGTGGCAGCTACTCTTCTGGACACCATAGGTCTTGAGCCCCAGCCGGGTACCAAGTTCAGAAAGCCTCTTTTCCCATACAATATCAAGTCTGATATTGCTGTATATTGTATATTCACAGGATATACAACAAAGATGGACCTGACATTGTATGTTTTTAAAACTACTTTGATATTCAAACCTGAGAAATACAGTATATATACACAAAACTGTAGTTCAATCTTACCTAAGAATTCAGATATAAAATCTAAAATAAAATAAAACTATGGATATGCATGTGTGTGCATTAAAAAAACAACATCATGTATGAGGCACTGTGTAAAGTGTTTTACGTGTAGTATTTCTTTAGTAGGCACTATCCTAATTTTGTAGAGAAAACCAGATAAGAAAGATTAAGTAACTTCTCCAAATAGCCTGTAAGTGGAGAAGCTAGGATTCAGATTTAGCTCTAACCAAAATCCACACTCTCAGTCATTATGCTATACTGAAAAATGGAGTTAAATAGTACATTAAAGGAATAGTTTACCACAACACTAGGAAGTTTTTATCATAGGTTATATGAAAATTAATTTGAATTAGGAGATCTGCTAAAATAATACCACATTAAAAAAATGTCAAATAATCTATGTAGCCACCTTTAATTATGCTAAATTGCCATTCAATAAAATTCAATACCTATTCCTGATTTTAAGAAAAAAGACACTTAGAAATCTTAGAAATAGGAAAATATTTGTAAAAATATCCTTACATAGAGAAAATATGCTCACATACTTAGAACACTCAAGAAAATGAACTGCAAAGCTACTGAAACTATGAGAGAGAACACATCTATGACACAGCCCTCTTATTCCTAAAACATGAAGAGCTAATTCCTGAGGCTCCCAAGGATTCTCCTGTAGTAATCATTTATATGATTAATTAAAACCACTTCAAGTTGTGGAAGGAAGTGTGTGATGGTTGCCACACTTACAATGCACCTCAGGACAAAAGGTTCTTTAAGTCCTAGCAATGCAGAGCCTGTGATTACATTAAAAAAGTGCAGTAGGCTCAGGCTACATCACGGCAATTTCCTGTGGCTTCCTGCTCTGATTATTACTACCTTGAGATCTGGATGCTAAGAATTCTGACAGTTTCTCTGGCCTGGGGACAACAGACAGTCCCCTTGTCTCCCATTCCTGGACAAAATCTATTCCTGAAAATGTGTGCAAAAGTTGAAAAAGAACATTATATACTACTAGAAGGAAGGCTCTGTCCTAAAAAAAAAATCTGTAACATTATATACATTCTTAATGTAAGTATAACTGTGAAATGTAATGGTCAAACAGAACAGTGCACAAAACAAAAATCTACTGAACTATGATCTCTTACCTCAAAGTGAATACCCATGCAAACTACATGGTATACTCAAGAAACAGAACATTCCTAGCCCTCAGAGGGCTATCCTGATTTTCATTGTGATATCCTTTTTTTTAAAATCACCTAAACATGTAATCCCTTTACTCCACAGTTCAGTTTGGACTGCCTTTTTTTCTTTTTTTGCTTTTCTTTTCTTTCTTTCTTTTTTTTTTTTTTTTAAAAACAGGGCCTCAGTATGTCACCCAGGCTGGAGTACTATGGTGTGATTATAGTTCACTGCATCCTCGAACTCCTGCGCTTAAGCAATCCTCTTGCCTCAGCCTCCTGAGTAGCTAGTATTACAGGCATGCACCACCTGTCCAACTAACTTATTTTAATTTTTTTAGAGACGCAGTCTTGCTATGTTACCCAGCCTGGTACACTATGTGTTGAACTTCATATAAATACAAACAAACACTTTTTGGGGCAAGTGGCTTCTTTTGCTTAACATTATATTGTGAGATTCACCCATGTTTTATATAGCTGTAGTTTTGTTCACGGAGATCATTCTATAGAATTCCATTGTATGACTACACTATCATTTATTTATATATCCATTTAAATGTTTTGAGTTGTTTCCAACTTTCAGCTATTAAAATTTTGTTACCATGAGGCCAGGTGCAGCGGTTCACGCCTGTAATCCCAGCACTCTGGGAGGCTGAGGTGGCCGGATCACTTGAGGTCAGGAGTTCAAGACCAGCCTGGCCAAGATGGTGAAACACTGTCTCTACTAAAAATACAAAAATTAGCTGGGCGTGGTGGCATGTGCCTGTGGTCCCAGCTACTCAGGAGGCTGCGGCAGGAGGACTGCTTGAGCCCAGGAAGCAGAAGTTGTAAGCTGAGAGTGTACCACTGTACTCCTGCCTAGGTGACAGAGCGAAACTCCATCTCAAAAAAAAAAAAAAAGTTTGGTTGCTATGAGTATTCTTGATGCACATTTGCCTAGCTTTGTGTTGCGTATGTGCAGAGTACAAATGGGAGATTTGCCAGGCCACAGGAAGTGCCTATCTCCCATCTGAGCAGATCATACCAAATCATATTCCAAAATAGTTTTATCAATTGATATCCCCACTAGTTGTGCAGGTAAATTCTTGTTGTTCCACATCTTTGCCACCACTTGATAATATCACTTAAAAAATGTTTAACCACTTTAGTGGGTATGCAGAAGTATCTCACTTTGATTTTAATTTGCATTCCATCAATTAGTAATAAGTTGAATAGTTTTTCATGTTTATTGGCCTTGGAAAGCCTCTGTTATACAGTACCTCTATCAAGTCTTTGTACAATTTTTCTGTTGGATTGCTGCTCTTCTCATTTATTTGCAGGAATTTCTTCTATATTGGGATATAAGTCTCTTGTCTGTTACATGATACAAAGGTCTTCTCTAACCATGTGGTCTGCCTCTTTATTGTCTTAATAGTGTCTTTTGATGAACAAGCTTTTCCTTTGTCATTAGTATTCTTAATACACTATTAAGAAGCTTTTCCCTACCCTGAGGTCTTGAAGATATTCTCTTATTCTATCTTCTAGACACTTTATGGTTTTACCTTTTACATTTTAAGCTACAATCGACTTGAAATAAATTTCTGAGTACATTATGAGTAGGGGTCTAGTTTCTGGCATCTGTAGAAGCTTCTGCAAAATCCCACATAAATGCAGCAGCAGTTATTCTTTTTCTTTTTCTTTTTTTGAGATGGAGTCTTGCTCTGTTGCCAGGCTGGAGTACAGTGGCGTGATCTTGGCTCACTGCAATCTCCACTTCCAGGGTTCAAGTGATTCTCCTGCCTCAGCCTCCTGAGTAGCTGGGATTACAGGCACATGGCACCACACCCAGCCAATTTTTTATTTTCAGTAGAGACAGGGTTTCACCATCTTGGTCAGGCTGGTCTCGAACTCCTGACCTCGTGATCCATCCGCCTCGGCCTCCCAAAGTGCTGGAATTACGGACGTGAGCCACTGAGTCCGGCTAGCAGCAGTTACTCTTATTCTACTATTAGTAACAGGTATTGTTGTACAGTTACTACTACCACCAATTTTACTGTGGTATAAAGATTAAGTGAGATAAACAGTGCTTAACACAGTGACTGTTATATAATATTTAATATATATCAATCATTTATAATTATTTGTTATGATTATTATTAAAGTCCCAGAAAATTTAAAAACAAAAGGAAGGAAGGCCATTGCAGGGCAATTTATAATTTTTCCCACTAGTAGGCACAGAAATGTATATTAACAGTGAACATCTTTTGTCTTTAGTGAAATTTAAAAAAAATGATAAACTATGCAATGTTGGCAAAAGTTTGAGAAAAGAGGCACTTTCAAATATTTATTGCTATTATAATGTAAATTAGAACAGCCTTTCTTGAGGAAAATATGGACCATAACCCTTAAAAATATGCACACTTTTTGAGTTAGCTGTAATACTTCTAGAAATTTATCTTAACCGAATAAACAGAACTGTGTATACAGATATTTGTGTACATTTGAATATGCATAGGACAGTGTGGATTTATGAATCTGAATGTAATGGTGGTTATTTCTGCATGGTAATTGAATGATTCTTCTTCTGTATTTTCCTAATTTCTGCAATAAACACACTTTACCTTTGGAACAAAGAGGAAAAGTGTCTGCTACAAAAAGTAACTTGGGATGCCCATTTTATAATACATATCATCTTCATAGAAAAATGTAAAGATTTCCAGCAGGTTTACATTGTAAAGGCCACATCAATAAGAAAAGAAGTCTATCCTAATTACATAGCCAACATTTACAAAATAATATTTTGTTTTGTTGTCCTGATATTTTGTGTGTTTTGTGTACACGCTTAAAGTAAAATACATACACAGAAAAACATTTTATGACTTAGCTAAAAATGCCAAATCATTCAAGTGTAAGCAGTGAATGCCATTTTTCGGTTATTAAAAAGTAAGTCTACAATCAAATAACTGTTCATGTTTCAATTGAGGGCATTTCATTTTTCTGCAAAAATAAGTCATACTCTAAGTTCAGCTGGTTTAGGAAATACTAAAACATCCCATTAAGTGAGAGCGATCATTTCTCTATCTCCATCATTTTCACCTAACCTTTCTTTTAAGTCATCCAGGCATCGCTGAAGGTGAACTTCTCCTGCTGTGACTAAAACGTGCTCTCCCGTTTCCTGAATTAAAATCTGGACACAGGGATCAGCTTGGTTTAACAGTTTCATTCCTTTTACGAGCTCAGGCATTTCACCTAGGTTAACAAAATGAAATAGATTAAATACCATATAAGAACTAACACAATTCAAAGACAATGGCTCTGGCTAGTGAAGGGAAAATTACATTGAAATAAAGTCTTAAAATGACAATTTATTTTTCTTCCAGAAAGTGCAGCGATGTGAAGAAAACTACCTTCTAGTAATTTTTTTGTACAGAGAGCAAACATGACACATTTGCAAGCTTATCATCAAGACTCCCAAAGCTGATCTATATCACTTCTTCTAATACTCTGCAGATAAAAGCTACCATCTTTCTACTTGTGAATTCACCTAAATCTTTTAACAACTGTAAACATTCTATATCTAGAAATGAAACAGAGTATTTCTTCAAACATCACCTATAAAATCAACAAATAGGCAAAAGAAACATTTAATATCATATTCAAGAAACTGTACCAGAGCCTCATATTAAAAATAATTATTTGTGAAACTGTTTGATAGAACCTGGGTTTTAGAATACCCTAACTAGCTACTTTATCCAGTAAGCTAAAGGCATCTTCTGCATTGTATTCCGTACTTGTTTTTCACATATAATTGCCTTTTCCCTACAGTCCCTAGGAGTTAAGAGTAGGGATGGGGACTGTGATGACCTACATCTTGGGTATAGCTACTTTTTTCAACCCTCTTTCCACATACTCAACTGCTACTGCTCCCTCAAGGCAGGTCCAAGGAAGTCTCTTGCAGCTGCTTTAGCAGAGACCTTGGTCTTGAAGGCATTTTTATGCAGTCTTGTTTCAATTCTACATTTGAAGAAAAGACTTAGCAATTCCTCAATGCTTGGTTTTCAGCATGCCAAACAAACAAAATCACAGGAACTTTCTGCAATGCAATGATTTTCAACATGCCTTAGAAAAGTTGATTAACTGGGGCAGGAAGAGAATATTAGAACTTCTATACCTATTTATATTTGAAATAAAGTTCTAATAATAACAATAACATTTCATAGCACTAACAATGTGCCAGACAAGCACTTTATATACCCGAGCTCATTAACGATGAGGCAGTATGATTATTGTTCTAATTTTACAGATGAGGAAACAGATGTAGAGAAACTAAGAAATTTGTGTTCAAGGTTCCAGACTAACTAAGTGGCAGAACCTGATTTAGAAGCTGGGCGGCCAGCCATGGAGCCCACGCTCCACAGATGGATTCCAGCACCCTCAAGGTGATCATAAGCCACATACAGGATGTACAGAATCCCGAGGGAAGACAGGAAGTGGGATTTCACTGTGTCCAGGGTTGACAGAGGCACCTTCATTTGTTTCTTTTCGGCATACTGTAGTTTCCTTTTGCCTAATTAAGTGGATTTACAGATATTATGTAGTGTTAACTAAGCCTTCATAGAATTTTAAACCTGGCTTAAAAGGATTCCTGCAAAGATATCACTGATGATACTATAATACTAATAACACAAGCACATGGGAATAATAAAAAAAGAAATGGCAAAGTTTTTTGTCAGCTCTCCATCAACCAAATTACAAAGTAAAAACAATGGCTATCACTGAGATGAGATCCCAACAAATATTTTTTAAAAAATATATACATACTTAAATCTGTCTCTTCAAGGTAAAATAAAGGTAACAGTTAAACAATAAGTTTTTTTTTTTTTTTTTAAGAAATTTGAAACCTGGAGACAACATTTTGAAATTAGGTATTTGAAAACGTTGCCACTGACAGTCATTTAGTTGCCAAAGATAACATAAATACTTCATGTATAACGTATAAAACCTCTTAACATTTGAAAAGTGATTTTCTTAACCTATTCTTAAAATCACCACATGGATAGTTCAGTAAAGATATAAGAATTAACAAAACTTCTAATTAGTGTTAGAAGAAAAATAAACTGCCATCAGGAAAACTAGATATTCACTATCTATATTTTATCAAAACCTTTTAAAATCGGGAAAATGGGATTCTAACATGGATACCGTGATTTGGTAAAGGAAGGCAATGAATCATTCTTCCATTTGGACTATGCAACTTTGTGAGGTGCCTTTTCCAGTGATAATGGTCATTAAAATCAAGTGTTTTAACAAATAGAACCTAGAAGCAGACCTTGGAATGGCTATATCACAAAGTGTTCAGGCAAGACCTTCACAAAGAAGGAAGCATTAGTGTGGCAGCCAGCCTCCAAGATGGCCCCAATCATCCTTGCCTCTTGCTAGTCATTCCTGTGTAGTTCCCTCTAACAGTGAAATCAAGGCTGGCCTGTGTGACCAACCGAACACTGTGGAAAGGATGATGTGTGATTCCCAAGGCTAGTTCACAAAAGGAATTACAGCTTCTGCCTTAGTGTCCTGAAATGCTGGCTGCAGCCAATCACCATGCTATGCCGCAGGACACTCGGTTATGTGGAGACGAACTGAGGTCCCCAGCTAGCACCAACCCGTGAGTCCATGCACCCAAGGTGATGCATGACTACAACTACTTGAGAGACTGATGCTGAACCCTTCCAAATTCCAGACCAAGGGAACTGTGAAAAATAAGTGATTGTTGTTTCAAGCCACTAAATTTTGAAGTAATAGGTCACATAGTATTGAATAACTAAAACAATTATAAGCCATAATCACAAATAAATATTATATATACTTATATATACATAATGTATGTATCTTAGTCAAATACAAATTAAATTAGGTATTTGACTTTATCTCAATTTTTAAAAAATTTCTATTTTTGTGTTTCATAATGTATATAAAACACTAGCACAAAAATTAATGTATCTATATAAGCATAGGTATCAAAAAATTTTTTAATATGGATAAAGCATAAAACAATTCTACACACAAATTACTCTGATCTTCAGATAAATAGGATTTCTTGAATTCCTACAAGTGAAGATCCAGCATTGCCTCTGAGGTAGAGATCTGAACCCTGACTTCAGTGCTTCCTAAATGTATGACCTTGGGCAAATTAATTAACTTCCCTAAGCTTCAGGTTTCCTCATGTGAAGAGTATCCTAATAAACGGGGCTTTTAAGAGGATTAGATGAGATAATCGATGTAAAATCCTTAGTATAGTGTGTGGCATACAGTAAGGATCAATTACAATGAAGAAAATAACAATTGCTTTGGAACATTTGTAGTTCTCTGTGTTGAGTTTGCAGTTGACCTGTGGGCATGAAGTAGAGGGCGGCTGTCATGACATTTTGACCCCTACTTGGGAAATTAGAGAAAGAAAAGTGGAAGAACAAATGCTCACAATCTGCTTCTCCCCAAAAGAAGAGAAGCAAATTATTGTCTTCTGGATTAGTCAATCTAGTTGTCTTAATGAAAAAGAAGAGAGGACCTGGGGATATGTGGTCTATTCGAGAAAAACAATGGATGTGTCCAGTGCCTCTCAGAGGCAGTATTACTGGAGAGTCCTAGAAGAGAATGAAATATACCAATAGTCATCACACATGTAACCTATGAATAAAGTGGTCACTGCCCCAAAGTAAGGATGAACCTGAGTTACTAGGGCAAAGAGTAAACAGACAACGAATATCCTCTGAAAGCTCACAGGAACAAAGAAGGGAAGTTTCCCCAGATATTCTGAATGTAAAATGACATGTAGACAGTGTAAAAACACCAAGAAGACAAAACAAAGTATAAAGTTCAGACAATGAAAAATCAAATGGGGTGCTTCAGTCACACAGTCAATAAATGCATGGTAAATCCAGTAAAAACAATATACTTAATGGGAAAAAAAATAGCAATATCCCTTTTAAAGTTATGAAGAAAATTATGTGCTCCTTCTAACTTTTAGTTTATTTTTTACAAAGTTCAGATAAATTTAATGAAAACACACATGAGGAAGTACACTTTGGCCTCCAAACTGATAATCCTGAATAATTCTATTTATTAGACTATCTCATTTATGGAAAGGAAAGGAAGTCAATCTCACTATGAGTCAGCTATAGGACAGGAAATACTCTAGCTACTAAAATCCCTCATCTCATGTAGCCAGTGCTTCAAAAAAGATCGTTCTTTAGGGTTGGGCTTTTACTTAGCTTGGATAACAGAGATCACAGACTAGCACATAACCATAACAGAGCCTTTTAAAAATTATCAATTTCCATTATTAAAATATCACATCATAGGCCAGACACAGTGGCTCATACCCATAATCCCAGCACTCTAAGAGGCTGAGGTGGGAGGACTGCTCAAGTTCAGGAGTTTAAGAGCAGTCTGGGCAATATAGGGAGAACCCATCTACAAATAATGCAAAAAAATTAGCTTGGCGTGGTGACATGTATCTGTGATCCCAGCTGTGGTACCAGCTACTTGGGAGGCTGAGGCAGGAGGATTGTGTGAGCCCAGGTCGTCAAAGCTGCAGTGAGCGTGATTGTGATTGAGCCACTGCACTCCAGCTTGGGTGACAGCGAGACCCTGTCTCAAAATAAACGAATAAATAAACAAACAAAATAAGTTATGGCTTAAATTATTATTGTTTCCTATTTTTAAAATGTATGTGCAAATGCAATAGAGAAAAACCAAATAAGAAAGAAAATACAAATAAATAGTAAAAGCATCTAAGAATAAGCCATGGTTGCCAGACTCAAATATCACAACTTAAATAAAACTGAGCTTTTTTGTATGTATTTCTTAGGAATGAACACAATAGACAGTGGTTAGAGCCAGCCTAATGAGTAGATTAAAAGAACAAAACCACGATAGGCCAGGACCTGGAAAGCCTAAAAGAGGAAGCACGTTTTATGCAGAATGTGATAAATCTGTGCAGCGACCAAGGCACTGTGTCAGTCCCCAGCGGCAGCCCACAAAAAATTCCTCTCTGAGGCTGAAGGCAGATGGCTATTTACTAGGGCTGGCCCCAAAGGTCAGAGGTCCAGTCCTCCAAGTGTCTGCTCTGGGGATCCAGGGATCCTTAATGGCTACAGATATGTCCTAGAACTTGAGGGAGGGATGAGTTCAGAAGGCTCACCTCCAGGGAGAGGAGGGATGCAATGAGGCCACTATACACCTCAACAGAAAACTACCATTTTACCATTTGTTCTTTGGTTTCCTTAAATCGTAGTCTGGAGATTCTTCACTGACAATCACTAGCACTGTAATAGTGAAGTCACAGTGATTCAGGATTACAACAGTCATGGGACATGAAACACAAAAGTTAAAAAGGATTGACTAGGCAAATACTATAAACCAAAGACTAAGGAGTTATTAGTATACGGTCAGGTATCTATGAGTGTCAGGTGGCCAGCAGGAAAGGTGCAGAAAGCAGTTTCTAAACAGATAGGAAATTCTGAGTGTCCAGATAATCTGTCAAACCTAGAGGGAAGAAGCAAATGATGGATTCTGAACCAAAGAGCTTGTGATAAGATTCCAACTAAGAAGTCACATAAAACATGAGCTTCGGCTGGGCGTGGTGGCTCATGCCTGTAATTCCAGCATTTTGGGAGCCTGAGGCGGGTGGATCACCTGAGGTTAGGAGTTCAAGACCAGCCTGGTCAAAATGGTGAAACCCCTCTACTAAAAATACAAAAATTAGCCAGGCATGGTGGTGGGCACCTGTAATCCCAGCTATTCAGGAGGCTGATGCAGAACTGCTTGAAACCAGGAGGCAGAGACTGCAGTGAGCTTAAGATCTCACTGATACACTCTAGCCTAGGCAACAGAGCAAGACTCCACCTCAAAACAAAACAAAACAAAACAACCCCACGAGCTTTGCTGAGCTACAACCCTATGCCAGGCTGTGGGGGATGCAGAGATGACCCTGTCTCTGCCATCAAGAAGATGCAGTCTTCCTGGACAGCAAAGGAACCTCTAACCATGGCATGTTCCTAAGACAGAAGTTAGATGCCCTTTGAAGAGTTGCTTCTACCATATACCTCAATGAAATTTTGTTATAATACTACTGAAACAAGTCACGAGGAATCAAATGCTAAATACATGCATATACTTTAAAAGTATAATAAACATCATATGCTTTTAAAAATAAGGTCATCTTACTTGGATGTTTCGGTTCAACAGCAACTCTCACAATAGGCGTGGCTTCGAAGTTAAGTGGTATAAATGGCGGGCAGGATGGCAGGCTACACAGTGTTGCAGATTTCAGTACAAAATCTTGAAGGCCTCCTATTCCTGTAGGAAGAAAAGATCCATATGGTCAATAAAGGATGATAAATTCTGAATTTACGTTAGAAAGCAGCAGCATCAACCCAGTATATGTGTCACAGAGCCAAATGCTTCCAAAATGTTGCAAGAAAAGAGGCAGACCTGCACTGTGTTTTTCTGTACACCTGGATACCATGTGATTGTTGCCAAAATACAGAAATTCTGCTTTTTGTTTCCCAGATGTACAAATGCTATTATATCAGATTGGCCTAATGCATACCTACTTCGGTCACAGAAATGATCACTTGCAGATGTATTTGTCTGAAAACACTGATTATTTCTAACACTTAGTTGGTTTTTAAAAATATATTAATTTGATAAACATGGGTCTCTACTGAAATAGTATCTTTGCCAAATCTATTTGTATATAAGCAAAGGGAATTTATAAACTTAAAATACGATGTGAGAGAGAGAGAGAGAGAAAGAGAGAGAGAGAAACACACACACACGGGCCATTTTTGTGCTTTTTGGGTTGAGGAAAGGAAACAAAGAAAACCACTTTGCTGCCTTCAGTTGACCAATAAAGGTACAGGGTGATGGGAGGCCACCCAATCACATGTCCGGGCTGGTAGAGGGGAACTGAAGCAGAGGCTTCAGGGTATACAAACTTGGAAGATAATTGAGAGGTTTCTTGTCTGACCACACAGTGTGGAAACCCCCCTCTAATATCCACCTGAACATCCCCCCTCTGACATCCACCAGAATTTACCACCTCACTACATTATCAGATAGCTCCAACTTTCAGAAAATCTTCCTTGCATTATTCTAAAATCTGTTTCTCCCCATCTCCATACATCGTTCTTAGTTCAATTCTCCAAAAGATCACAGAAAATGTGCTTCTTCCACTTTCACCAACTACCCTTTGGATTTTGAAAGCATTTGTCAGATCCTTTTAACTCTGTTCTGCCTCACACTAAATATCATTAGCTCCTTTATTCACTGCAGGACATGATTTACAGACCTTTTATGTGCATGGGATCTTCTTCAAACTCAAGTTTCCAGGATGTTAAATTCCTCCTGTGCCTCCAGTGTACTTCTTTGGTCAAAGTCTAAATTTCTTATTATTGTACTTCTTAGTTCAGCACACAGAGTGATACCTGGCTATAGCTTCTTGTGTACATCTCCCACTGGTTCTATGATGTAATAGATCTGGGTCTGCCCAAGTTTCCACCAAGTCTACTAGAAATAACATCTCCCATGAGGCTAAGGGTTTAGGAAAACCCTATACTAAATATTCCTTTTCAGACCTCATCCATCCTGCTTCTGACCTCTGACCAGCATGCATTTCCTTCCTGCACACACAGCACATGGTTTCAATGAAAAGATAAATGCTGGTCTTTCCTCTGTATCGCCAAGGATGCAGACCGCAGATGGTCAGCATATTTTAAACACTGTCTTTGAACTTCTGGTTTACATTTTGCTGTTCCAATTACTGAATCTACTCTTACTATTTAGATATGCCCACATTTGTTAACATGATTATAATTCTCCCAACAACAAAAAGTCAAGATCAAAATGTTCATTGTTAAGATCAGAATTTATGGAAAAAGCAATACTCCAAAGATAGTAAAAACTTCACTACCTGTACTACATGCCAACATTTTTACTTAATTTTAAATATAATTTTATAACCTAGGAAAGAGACCATTAAGATTATCTAGATGAATCACCATAAAGTGACTTTAAAATCCCTTCTGAGAATTTCTTGATTTGCTATCAGATAATTCGTAAATGCACAACTTGTTCTTTACAAAAAATACAGTTTGAGGCAACTTTTTGCTTTTAAAAATAACACCAGCCAAGTACAATCTTGAAAAACAGACATTATACCCACAATCACCCCATTCTAATATTGCCACTGTTTTCATTTTTATATTTCTCTTTTCTCTTCTCTATTGTCACACACAATTTACACTATTGTAATGGCCAAAAATTTCTTATCCTTTTTATTAATTAAATCATATGATTTTCCCTTCAGTCACTTTAGTGAAAATTATAACAATTAGAGACAAAAATTCCTTCACAGAAAGCACATTTGCTAAAGCATTTTTCAACTGGAATTGGGAGATTAGAAGTATATTCCCTCATGTGAAGGACCTCTTCAAGGAGAACTACAAACCACTGTTCAGGGAAATAAGAGGACACAAACAGATGGAAAAACAGTCCATACTCATGGTTAGGAAGAATCAATATCATGAAAATGGCCATACTGCCCAAAGTGATTTACGGATTCAACACTATCCCCATCAAGCTACCAATGACCTTCAGAGAATTGGA
>CAUYLG010065607.1:0-59742 GCA_963573385.1 Cacajao melanocephalus
CCCTCCAGGTTGGTTTAAATATAAACACTATTTAAAAAAAAAAAAAAAAAAAAAAAAAAAAAAAAAAAAAAAAGCTTGAAATAGTAAGAGTGATAGAATGGCAAATTCATTCTGAATCCTCACTAAACTCTAATTGTTGAACACAGTGAGATAATATTTAAGAATTATCTGACAGTAAAAAGCCTTACTCCTTGAATTTGGAAGCCATATTTCAAGGTGTATAAACGTTAAAGATTAATTTAAGAGATATAGAAATTTCTATCTTAAATTTAGGAACTGGTCCTGAAATGTAAACTGAAAGTATTTCAATAATATGAACACAATTAGGGCTTCAAGATGAAGAGGAATGCTCCAGAAATCATTATGGAATTTTATACCCTGGGTATTTTGAAGGCAATTTCTGGCATCCCTCTCAGATTCTTCCACACACCATATTTACATTCATTACACTAAGAGACATAATTATAACTCATGGCTAATTTGTTTTTTAAAAGAAGAGAAATAACCCACAATAAGAAGCATGTTAGAAATAACACTGAGAATATAATTTAAGTATTATACTTAAACCATTTAGTACCAAAATACAGGCTTCCATTGCTAGGCAGGTTTAAATCGACACCATTATAACATGACTTGATTTGCCCAAACAATAAAAGACTAAACTTCCTCAGGAAGCGACCCTTTAAAAGTTTATCTGTGTTTTTCTGTCTTTTATTTGAGTAAAATCGTTAACTGCATTTGAGTGTTTTTCACTAGGTACAATTATACTTATGAAAAAGATTCATCATTGATTATGCTCATTCTTAAATAAACTAGTCAATAACTTACCCAAATTAAAAGATAAATTTTCAGATATGGAATTAGAATATTTTGGCACTAGATGCATGATACAAAAATACTCAACTCATTGATTTTTTAAAAGTTGTTCAAGATTTTAAACCCTTTTTTTAAAATATCATAATGTGTACAACATAAAAGAAATTATTAACTTTAAACTTATAAAGTAGTGAAATTTTAAAGCCTTGATTTAAATGTCATTGTGTTATGTTTATGAAGATTAAAATGCCAGGATATTTTATTTGTGAAAATTTTGTATTTTACATTTTCACATTTAACAATATAATATTAACATTTCTGTTTAGATCTAATATATTATCTTTGTAATCATGTTTATCTTCAGGATGTTTAGTCACACAATAAATATAAGTGTAATACAGATCAAAATTTTATATTGAGGGAACATGCTTTAAAATGTACCAAAAATCGGCCAGGCACGGTGGCTCACACCTGTAATCCCAGCACTTTGGGAGGCTAAGGCAGGCTAATCACCTGAGGTCAGGAGTTCAAGACCAGCCTGACCAACACAGAGAACCCTGTCTCTACTAAAAGTCCAAAAAAATTAGCCAGATGTGGTGGCAAATGCCTGTAATCCCACATACTTGGGAGGCTGAGGTAGGAAAATTGCTTGAACCGAGGAAGCTGAGGTTGCTGTGAGCTGAGGTCCTACCTTTGCACTCCAGCCTGGACAACAAGAGCAAAACTCCATCTCAAAATCTCAAAAAAAAAAAAAAAAAAAAAAAAGAAAGAAAGAAAGAAAGAAAAAAGGAAAAAAGAAAAAAAGAAGAAGAACCAATAGTAAAATCTCAAAAAAATAAAAAGAACCAATAATCTTGACTGCCTAATATGAAAGTTACCACACATTTGACATCTATGGATTAGAACTATGTTCTTTTCCTAACTGAACCCTTTAAACTACTGGTTGCTGCTTGCTATTACCAAAAAACTATTTAGTATTTATCCCTAAATGAAGGGCCTCTTTTCTTCATTCTCAAAATTAAATTTTGAAAAATATTGCTCTCCTTAAGTATAGCTACTTCTCAAACTATGGTGACGTTTGTATGTGCATATTTAATCAATACAATCCCTGAGAAGTCTGGTTAATGGAAATTATACTTATTATTAGAATGAGTAATCATACAGTAATTCCAACATTATGATGGTCTTTAAAAAGCTATGTATGGTGCCACATATATATAAATGCTATATATAGTGGATATTCAGGGAAAAATGTGAATTGTGTTGATTAAGTCTGTGCTTCTTTTACCCTTGAGAAAAATGAAAGGGTGATGCTTACATTTTTGTGGTATAATGACAAATAATTTCATCTTTAAAATGTAAGAAGGATGTAGGTTCATTTTCTGGGTTTTTATACCCAGAATAAGAAACTCAGGGTACCAAATGATCAGTGATGATGAGCACTGTATCGGTTGAAAGTAGATACATATTAAAAATTTTAGAAAATACAGAAATAAAATCTAAGGTGAACTTCAAAACAATCCTTTGTAAGATGTAACGGCTATAATCCGTATGGCTTGAATTTGAAACTATCAGAATATATTTAAAAGTAAAATGAAATTCAATTATATAAAGACCAAAGGGCCCATACCATAGCCTCAAAAAGGCTAGGTGAGAACACTGTGAGTAAAAATGAACATTCTTCAAGCTGTGTATTAAGGGTGCTATGTATGGATGTCGAGGAAATTGAATGGCCAGAAGTAGTGCATCTTGGTATCAGTCCCATCATATCCATCTGCACATCACCCTCTGAATAGTTGAGATGGTGTTTGAAAAATTAATGCAATCTCAAGAAATAAACTTGATTGATCTAAAGAGAAATGTATCTCCCACTCACTCCACCTGTCATTGATTCATTTAGGAATGAGCATGTGTCCCAATTATGGCTAAAGAGAGATGAGAAAAAGGTTCCTGTAGACTCCTGGAAACAATTTCCCTAATTCTCCAGAGATAACACTGGGAAGCCACGCACTTCCTCCCACTGAACACCAAGAATGAAGTTGAGTATAATGTTTCTGGCAGCAATAACTGTAAGTACACTCAATCTTAGGATGAAACGCACTCTGCAGGTAAGCAGATCAAAAGACAAAAAGAATCTGGACTCTTTTTATATTTGAACTGAAGAACCAATTAACCTTAAAACCAGACCTACTTCTGGAGTACCAGTTATATGAGTCAAGTAGTGTCTTCAGTAAAGTCAATTTGATTTGTGTATTACCTACAGTTTCAGGCATTGTCATTAACACAAAACTTGGTAGCTATGTGGCTCAAGGATAAAATTAAGCGTCAGTTTGCTAAAGCTAAAACCCATAAAAGAGAAAGTCATAGTAAAAATTTAAAAGTATCTGGAATCTGTAAAATAAAGGATAATGTGAAGACATATTTGCATTCCTCTCTATAGATAGTCCTGAAAAGCTACTTAAAAACCTACAGCTGCCATTCGATCCTTAAGTGATCACCAACTCTGTGATTAACTTCTACCTGGGATTTAGTATGCAGATTCAACCTCTAATTTGGGTTGTAGGGATAATTTCATGGTTTAAAGTTTGAACTCTGCTTAGAAACATCTTTGAAGATCAGCCAAGAAGATTATGATAGTGCAAATAACCTGCAAAAGCTTACAGCTGTCCTCCTGTAGTTCACACTGAACAAGCAGTCATTTTCTCAATGCGATAAAAATCAGATTACATTGAGGATCACCTTCTACAAGTTATTATATTCTCGTCTCTAAACTAATCTATCTTTTTCTAATTTTCACAGCATTGGAATGTTATAAGTATGCTTTCCTCTTAAGCAAACATGACTCTTACTAAGAATGAAATGCTCTTTTTACTTAGATTTGGTAGCAACCCAAGGAAATGTTTCTAGACTCAAGATTTGCTATTTTGTTTCATTTTATGTAGAAATGATTTGTTATAATATATTATGATTTCTATTAAATGCAAGGCTCATGTTTTTTTAAGAAAGTAGTATATATTTTTACTAGCATGACTTTAAAAAAGTATTGTTTTCAGAGTGAATAAATATGTATTTTTATGAAGACTGAATTTTTAGCTATTTTTATGACTACAAAATGATTTTCAAAAATCATTCAATTTCGAAAGCCAAGATTGTGTGAAAGAAATTATTGTGTAAATCTAGAGTAATTTATGCATAATTAAATCATCATTAAAGTCAATAGGTCAAAGTAAACTTTCAAACAACTGAAATTATCAAGAAGATTGTCCTTTAACTTGCATTCCATATTAAAAATAAAATGGAGCCCCTCAATTTATGTTTTAAAATAATGATTAAAAGATAATAAGTTAAAAATTAGTTATTCTTGCTCTTAATAATACAAATACAAGGATAACAAATGACTCCTTTAAAAATGAATCATTTGTTTTCATAAATAAAAATATCAGATTTTGCACACACATTCAGGCTTCAGTGATGGCATATGAATATATTTCTACTTGTAATATATTTAAAAAATGATTATTGGAGACAAATTTTACAAAATTTACTGTACATAGAAAAAAAGCAACCAAAGTATATAATTACATTTGACCCTATTATTTCTTTTTATTCTTCTTATTACAGCTCCAAACATGAGACTTCATTAAATCTCAGCATTAATGTATCAGTAATATAAATAACTTTGTTCACTATGAGTTACCAGATCATATCAGAATCTTTTTTTAAAGGGGGAGAGGCATTTCAGTTTGTAAAATACTGAAGCATTGTCTGGTTTTCATTAAAATAATTTTTTAAAATTCTACCTAATTAATAATATCATTTCCAGTTCAAGCAAGCATTGTAAAAATAACCTGAAGAACTATTTTGCATTGTAATATTTACATCTAATGCTTAGAAACACTGATTGTATAAATATGAAGATAAGTATTAACATGAAAAATTTTATGTTGCCTCTTATTAATCAATTAAGAATAGCATTATATATCAAAATTAATGTTAGGAAAACTAAAATATACAGATAAAAATATATAAAACAAAACTTTTTAGTATATTATTTATAATCTTACTGAAATAGATAAGAACAAAAACAGTAATTTGCATAAAAATCAAGCTAATATTACTTATTCACCTTTATGTGCTGTTTGTTGCTCTGCCCATATTGGTCATAAGTTTCATCCATCATTGCCCATAGAGAAACCAAGATTCACCTGCATACAGAATGGCTGGAAGTGGTTGTACATTTTCTAGCCAGTTTTTCTAGGTGAAAGAAATTACCACATACTGTTATCAAATCTAAGATATTTACCTCAGTAACACCACACACTAACCAAATAACTGAAGTCATTTAAACACACACATTTCCAACATAAAAAGTAAATTTTTGACATTTGTTAAAACCAAAAACGTATGGATACTGTGAAGAAAATATGAATAATTAAAAACAAAGGAAAACATCAGCCATTTGTGTAGCAATAGATATAGTAAGACACTGTCTTAAAAAAAATTATGTGCCCAATAAGCATATTAAACAGTGTTCAACCTTGTTCTGCTAAGAAATAAAATGATCTTCCATATTAGCAAAAATATGAAACTTTATAATATCTAGTCTTTGTGAGGATGTAGGGAAGTAGCTAGTCACTTACACTATTGGTAAAAGTCAAAATGGGTGCCATACATTGGTGCAGACTTTTGACTACATAGCCAAACTTAAAATAGTAGTGATTCCTTTACCATGCATCTACCCAGGGAAATCTTTGCAAAATTATTCCTAAATACATGTAATAAGTACATTCATTTCAGTGTTGTTTAGCGAAAAAAAAAAAAAAGGAAAAACAACTTGTTAATTGTTGTTCCTTTTGTTTCTTTCTTTTTTAAGTGTAGAGCAGTATTTTTCTCTTTCCTTTCCTTCATCAAATATTTAGTAGAATGTTTACTCTGTGTCAGGTATTTTTTAAATTCCTAAGAAATTATTGCAATGTTGAATGTACTGGCCTCATTTAAAACATTTTTTAAATTTATTATTATTTTGAAAAGATTACTTTGGCTGCTGTATTATTCAAGGTTCTCTAGAAGGACTGATAGGATATATGTATATATGAAAGGGAGTTTATTAATGAGACTTGACTCACAATCACAAGGTTAGGTCCCATGATAGGCCATCTGCAAGTTGAGGAGCAAGGAAGTCAGTGATAAATCAGTTTGAGTCCCAAAACCTCAAAAGTAGGAAAATCAAAAGTGCAGCCTTCAGTCCAAGAGACCCTGGCAAACCACTGGTGTAAGTCCAAGAGTCCAAAAGCTGAAGAACTTGGAATTTGATACTTGAGGGCAGGAAGCATCCAACATGGGAGAAAGATGAAAGCCAGAAGACTCAGCTAGTCTGCTCTTCTATCTTCTGCCTTATTCTAACCTCGCTGGCAGCTGTAGATTGTCCAACCAGACTGAGGGTGGGTCTGCATCTCCCAGTCCTCTGACTCAAATGTGAATATTCTTTGGCAACACCCTCACAGACAAACTTAGGAACAATACTTTACATCCTTCAATCCAATCAAGTTGACATTTAGTATTAACCATCACATAGATTTGAAGACGCCAATAATGGCAAAAGGACAGAAAGAAGGGATGTGGAAAGGGTAGTTATGTGACATTTAAACACTGGAACCTATGCATATAATAAAAAGAAGAAGGAAGATCTACACAATTTGATTTGGACAATGTACCATATTATATTAATGTTGTGAAAGTAAAAAATAAATATACACACATGCATGTAAAATATATAAACATGTCTTTTCAGGAAGAGTAAAGGAGGAAGTAGAAGTAAAGATTAAAGAAACTGGGAAAGCTAGATATTTGCTTTTAATTTGAAATATTTCTTCAGTGCTCTCATTCTTACAGGTTTTTAAAATTACCTAATAATTACTTTTAGTAAAAGTTCTTGTATAACTTTTACTAATTTTTGCAGAATTAATTAGCTTTGCATTATAGACCATTTTATTTTTTTGCATATTATAAAGTAGAAGTATTATATTTACCATTTTAAAGTGTTTTCTCCAACTTATTTTGTTCTTACCATTTGGTTCAAAATATTTTATAATTTTAAGAATGCTTCAACAATATTTATTTACTTTTCTTTTTCTTTAACTTTTCTTTCCTTGATAAATGGGATTAAAACAGATTAACAAACAAAACTTAAAAAACAAAACAAAACAACTAAAAAACAGACATTTTCATTTCGGTTCCTTTAAGAGATTTATTGATTTGTTTAAATCTATTGCATATTTACTTTCAAACTGGGACATATCCTTTTGCAAGAATTAGATTTTACACAATCCCAATAGTCCTACATTTCAGATACACATCTGGAGTTATTTTGGCTTGCAAAACCTAGGACAACACAGTAACTACTTTTGGTTATTCTATTTCACTACAATAGAGGGGATTGGAACAAAATATATGGGTCAAGAGTAAATTTCATGTTTTGAAAAAGATAAAATTTTAATGAAAGGAATAAGGCCATCTGCAAGAATGTTTTCTGACATCTTTTTTAGACTGTTTTAAAATTAACTTCATACAGTTTTTGCCATTTTTTGATCGGCTTGTATCACTTAGCATAATGTCTTCAAGATTAATCCGTAGTGTAGCATATGTCAAAAATTTTTTTCTACTTAAGACTGAATAATATTTTATTGTATGTGTTTGTTACATTTTGATTATCCACTTATCCATTTATGGATACTTGAGTTGCTTCTACTGTTTGGCTATTTTGAATGGTGCTGCTATGAACCTGGGTGTATAAGTATCTGTTTAAGTTCCTGCTTTCATTTATTTGGGGTATATATTCAGCAGCAGAATTAGTGGCTTATATGACAATTCTATTTTTAATTTTTGGAGGAATCACATGGCTGTACTGGTACATTTTATATGATGTTCATTTTAACACAACAAAGAATATAATTTCACATTGATGTAAAGATTCTGATTTTACTGAAAGTCTTCAAAAACAGATTCTGCATCAAGTAATTGCTGCTAACTGAACTAGCCTGTCTGCTGAGGGTAAATTAGTTCTATACTCCCAGCACAATCCTCACTGACTCTTCTTTATTCTAACTTGTGCATCTTTCAGTTGTATAACTTTTACACCACACTAGCTCTCTCCACACCCACAGGAACTTCACTGCACAAAAAACCACTCTCTTACATAAAGAAAGCTTTGCCACCTCATTTTCTGGCCCTTTGCTACTGATTATTGTTTTCCCAGGTTGAAAATAGTTTAGAAGTCAGAAAGTCCAATTTCTGTCTCTGCCATTTACTCAAATTGTGACTTTTCACTAATCACTTTACTATTTTGTGCCACTATTTGTTTATTTATTCACTTTTTAAAAAATGTATTGTGCATCAACTATTCGCCACGAGCTACACTAGGTGCGAAGAATGTAAAGGTATTGTGACACGCCCCTGCTCCCAGAAGTTTACAGTTAGTGTGGCAAAAATAGCTGTTCAATGTCTTTCATGAAGATAAAATAGAGAACTAAAAAAATCCATGAGAAAGGGCTTTGTACATTTTAAAGCATTAAATACATGAGATGTGGTCAATTTCTGACAGTGGCTCCTTGCTATTCTTAGAATACTCTCAAATCCACATAGCAAATAGGAAAAGGAGGTCTTAACCATAAAGTGAAAGAATAGCATTCCATACTTGTACAGAAAAAAAAAATCTATGATGAATAATTTGTATTCTTAAATATATGAAAATCTAACCTAACTTAAAAGTATGTGAAACCTAAATTACTGGTCCCTTTCCATGAGCCACATACTTAAATTTACTGATCACTCTAAAGATGAGTAAAAATAGAAGGAAGGGCTGCATAGGTTCTTTTCCCTTTAATTAAAAATAAAAACACCAAGTAGAAAACATAATAAGAGAACTAATACTTGCCTTATTTCATGGCATTTAACATGCAGTAAAGATTCTACAGTTAACCATCTTTGGATATTACCTTCACGGACCTCGTACATCTGCAAGCTGAATAAATGGAGAGTATTCAATGATAACAATGCTGAATATCAGTTACATGGTTAATATCCACCATCAAAGAGCAATTAGATGCCCCCATTATCTTTGTCTCAAATACTCTATGAAATAATGCAAAATAAGCAGGTCCTGATCTCTATTTAAAATGTAATAAAATAATTAAATAGTTTATCAGGCTTAGTGCATTGTTAGCAAATAAAGATTTCTTGCCATGAAGAATCTAAGTCAGAATGAAATTATGTAATGTGAATAAGCAAATATTGAACCAACTTAAAAGATAATATGAAAAATCAGTTGGGGAAAACAAACTGTCAGTTGCATCATTCAACAGAGAAGTATAGAGAGGAGTTTGCTACTAGTTTTCAGTTTCAGAAACTGTAAGATTATTTGAAATAATCATTAGTATTTCCATATTAAAACAAGAAAATATGCATTCATTTTAACTAATGTTACAATCTACCTCATTCATTAAATAAATGTTTCAAACATGCACTATGTACCAGAATGGGTGTCACATAAGCTACTGTGGAAGCACAGGACAACTGCTCAGGAAAGGCTTCCCAGAGAAAGTCTCATATTGAGATTAAAGGAAAAGAAGTTATACTGACAAAGTCAGAGAGTGAGAAAGTGCTTCAAGCATACAAATAGTGAGTACAACGGACAAGAAGTGAGCAAGAAGAGACACCTTAGAATTAAGAGTACCTCAGTATTTGAATATAGAAAAGGCAAGGGGAAAATCATTTGATAGTTGAAGCTGAAAAGTTATTAGAAAGCACATAAAAAAGAAACATGCTTTTTTTTTTTTTTTTTTTTTTTTAGCTATAGTGAGAATATGGCATATTTGTTTTTTGTGCCTGGCTTATTTCACTTAACATAGTGTCCTCCAGGCTCATTTATGTGGCCACAAATTACAGGATCTCATTCTTTTTATGACCGAACAGTATTCCATTGGGTATATATACCACATTTTCTTTATCCATTTATCTGATGACATTTAGTCTCATTCCATATCATGGTTACTGTAAATACAGCTGCAATTAATATGGGGGATGGGGGTGCAAGTATCTCTTTGATACACTGATTTTGTTTCCTTTGAATAAATACCCAGTAGTAAAATTGCTGGATCATACGGTATTTCTAGTTTTAAGTTTTTAAGGAAACTCCTTACTGTTTTCATAATGGTTGTATTAATTTACAGTCCCATCAACAATGTATAAGGGTTCCCTTTTGTCTGCATTCTAGACAGCATTTGTTGCTTTTTGTCTTTTTGATAATAGCCATTCTAACTGGGGTGAAATGGCCTCTCAATGTGGATTTGATTTGCATTTCCCTGATGATTAGTGATATTCAGCATTTTTTCATATGGTTTTTGGCCCTTTGTATTTTTTTTTATATGTCTACTGAGACACTTTAACAACTGTTTAATCTGAATTTTCTTTTTCTGTTGAGTTCCCTGTATATTCTGGATATTAGTACCATGTTGGAGACATAATTTGCAAATATTTTTTCCCAATTTTACAAGCTGTCTGTTCATTCTGTTGATGATTTCCTTTGCTGTACAGAAGATTTTTGGTTTAACATGGTCCATTTGTCTATTTTTTGTTGTCATTGCCTGTGCTTTTGAAGTCTTACCCATTAATCTTTGCCTAAAACAATGTCCTAAAGCATTTTCCCTTTATTTGCTTCTAGTAGTTTTACAGTTTGGGGTTTTACATTTAAGTCTTTAATCCATTTTTAGTTGGTTTTTGTATGTGGTAAGTGATAACGGCTCTCATTTTATTCTACTGCATATGGATATTCAATTTTCCCAACATCATTTTTAACAAATTTTATTTTACTTTAAGTTCTGGGATACACATGCAGAATGTGCAGGTTTGTTACATAGGTATATGTATGCCATGGTTTTTTGCTGCATCTATCAACCAGTCATCTAGGTTTTAAGCTCCATACGCATTAAGTATTTGTCCTAACATTCTCTCCTTCCCCTTGCTCCCCAACCCCTGACAGGCCCTGATGCATGATGTTTCCCTCCCTGTGTTCATTTGTTCTCATTGTTCAACTCCCACTTATGAGTGAGAACATGCAGCCAACACTAATTATTGAACAGTGTATTCTTTCCCCAGTGAATGTTCTTGTCACATTTGTCAAAAATCAGTTGACTATAAATACATGGACTTATTTCTATATTCTCTATTCTATTACACCATTCTATGTGTCTGTTTTTATACCAATTCCATGCTGTTTTGGTTACCATAGCTTTGTAGTATATTTTGAAGTCAGGTGGTAGTGTGATGTCTTCACCTTTGTTCTTTTTGCTCAATATTGCTTTGACTTTGTATGGTTTCATTGAATTCTAGGATTGTTTTCCTATTTCTGTGAATAATATCATTGGTGTGTTGATAGGCATTGCATTGCGTGTATAGATTGCTTTGGGTAGCATAGCCATTTTAACAGCATTAATTATTTCAATCCATTAGCATGAGATAATGTTTTCATTTTTTGTGTGTTCAATTTCTTTCACCGGTGGTAGACAGTGTAAGTGTGTCATTAAAGGCTGGGAAGTGTAGGGGAAAGGGAAGATAGGGAATGGTTGGTTAACAGGTACAAAGTTCTAGCTAGGTGAGAGGAATAAGTTCTAGTGTTCAGTAACACTATAGAGTAAATACAATTAACAGTAATTTAATGTATATTCTCAAAAGGTTAGAAGAGAAGACATTGAACACAAAGAAATAATAAGTCTTTGAGGTGATGGACATGCTAATTACCCTTATTTCATCATTAAACATTGTGCCTATATACTGAAATATCACTTGGTATCTCATAAATATGTGCAATTATTATGTGCCAACTAAAAATAAAAGGGAGAAAGAAAAGAACCTGTAATTCATTAGGGGGTTGTGACTTCTTCATACTGCAAAGGGAATCTCCCAAAGCATTTTAGGTAAGACAGTGACTTAAGTGTTACCAAAGTAATAAGATGATATTTTTTTTCCAATCATTTTTGAAATCTACCTGCTATGCTGAAACTAGTCATTTCAAATTGTGACAACATTTCAGTTTTCAATGGAAATGGTCATGTGAGAGATATTGTATTAATATTAGAAAACTAAGTGTGTCTTTATTCCTTTTGCATCAGAAATTAAATTACTTCTCCTACCACACAAAGAGACAGGAAGAAACTGTAGGAAAGAAGCAGCCAAGAAAAACTGAATTTGCCCTTATAAAAAGCTAGTTTAAAAAGGATCCACAGAATAGAAAAAAAACATTTCCAGTGTATGTATCTGGCATGTGGTGGGTGTTTAATGAGTACTTGTTCAGTAAAGAGTACATTGGTGCAGGCTGTACAAAGCAGAAATTACATAGTAGACAATGAATGCTGTGTCATATGAGGATGCAAAGACCAGAGGAAAAGAACGGCTTTAAAAGAAGGAGAAAAATAGAGAAAGAGATAGCAGTACTAAAAGAAATCTGGAGAAAAAGGAATGTGCTATCAGGATTTATCATTAGAGCAGCAATGTTCTAGCAAGAGAAGAGAACATTGAGTCAAATTTAAGAGTTACAAACCACCTGAAGCACACATGTGAGTGGGCATAAAATAAAGAACCAGAACACACAAGTGTCCTTAAAAGCCTCAACAAGTTACCAGAAAAGTTATAGCAAGGAGAACTCAGTGGTTGAAATGAGGCAAACATGAATACATAATTAAGTGAGTTTAATGTAAATGCATAGAAAATCTATTTTACAGTGTTTCCATGAGGAGATCGAATTTTTATAAAATAACCAATCTTAATTAAGGGTTCACATTTTGGATCCTGGTTCAGTCTTTGTTTCATGTAGAAATATTTCAATCTGGTTAGATTTTATAGGCATATTTATAAGCATCCTGACTCTGCTATCCAAAGAAGTCACAGAGACAACTTGAACAGTTGATTTTGACCCTGAGAATAAGGAACTCCACTACTCTCTTTCTTGTGTAGGTATAATCAGTGTGGGTAGGCAAACCACCGACAGAAGGCATGAGAGGAGAGAAAGAGTTCTTGCAAAAGGGCTGTACTTGAGAACCACAAAACATTCACACCCTATTTTATATTGTAGAAACTAACTCTGTATTTAGAATGAATTAGCAAGACTGTAGATGACTTGTCAAATGGATTCTTCTTTTCCAGAGAATTTTGTACTATTCTCTTTTCAGGGAAATTAACATATTCATGCTATTATCATGGTTTCTATTGTGATCTTTCGTAAACTAACAGCCATCACTATTATAAACTATGTGTTAAGTAACTTTTATTATCTAATCTGTATAGTCTTCCCATAAAGTAAATATTAGTATTATCCTAATTTCAGATGAGAAAAAACTCAACTCTGTTTCTATTTATCTTCAATAATCATGTTGTTAAATTCTATGCTCTACTTCCTTTCCTCTATGTACCTGAATTTTATAGAAAGGCACTTAACCTTCTCTATTACAAAAGGAATTTAGTTGGATATCATTGCTGTAGTAATTGATGGACAAAGAGAGTTGGTTTGGAGGTAGAAATAAATATTTATTGAGATCAACTTTGTACCAGACCACACTTGGATGCTTTCCATATAGTATCTCATTTGATGTCCACAATAATCCAACAAAACTACTGAAACTTACTATATTTCAGAAATAAGAAAACTGATTTTGCAAATTTGCCACATGCTTAGGACCCATCAGTTACTAAATAGAACTAAAAATTGAGGGAGTATCTAACTTCAAATCTTACTAGTGAAACTATTGGCTTATGTATTTTCTCCCAAGTTATTTTTATCATCTACATTTCTGTAGACTACTAAAATAAAAATTGCACTCCTTATTACCCTAACTCCATAGCCATTGATTAGATTTGTCTAGTGTTTTTAATACTTTTCTCTAACAACATTAATTGAGTTCTATCCATACCCCGAGGCCACTGATTCTCCATAGTTACCAGATGTATTTATTTCCTATCCCATTGTATTAGTTCATTCTCATACCACTATAAAGAAGTAGCTGAGACTGAGTAATTTATGGAAAAAGAGAGATTTAATTGACTTTCAGTTCTGCAGGCTGTACAGGAAGAATGGCTGGGAAGCCTCAGGAAACTTAACAACATGGCTAAAGGAGAAGCAAGCATGCCTTACCATGGTGAAGCAGCAGAGAGAGCAAAAGGGGAAGTGCTATACACTTTTAAACAACCAGGTATTGTGGAACTCACTCACTATCATGAGAACAGCAAGGGGGAAATCGACCCCCATGATCCAATCACTTCTGACCAGATTCTTCCCTCAACATTGACAATTACAATTCAACATGAGATTTGGGTGGGAAAACAGAGCCAAACAAATCATTCAATCTCCCAAATCTCATGTTTGTCTCACATTTCAAAACCAATCATGCCTTCCAAACAGTCCTCCAAATTCTTAACTAGTTTCAGCATTAACCCAAAGTCTATGTTCAAAGTCTCATCTGAGACAAGGCAAGTTTCTTTCATCTATGAGCCTGTAGAATCAGAAGCAAGTTAGTTACCTCCTAGATACAATGAAATTACAAACATTCAGTAAATACACCCATTATAAGAGGGAGAAATTGGCCAAAACAAAGTAGATACAGGCCCCATGCAAGTCTGAAACCCATCAGGGCAGCCATTAAACCTAAAAGCTCCAAAATGATCTCCTTTGACTCCATGTCTCACATCCAGACCACACTGATAAAAGGGAAGGGCTCCCAAGGCCATGGGCAGCTCCATTCCTGTGGTTCTTCAGGGTACAGCCCCTATGGCTGTTTTTACAGGCTCATGCTGACTGCCTATGGTTTTTCCAGGTGCACAGTGCAAGCTGTCAATTGATTTACTATTCTGGTATCTGGAAGGTAGTGGACTTCTTCTCTCAGCTCCACTAGGCAGTTCCCAGTGGGGATTCTGTGTGGGGGCTCCAACCCCCTATTTCCCCTCCATAGTGCTCTTGTAGAGATTTTCCATGAGGGCTCCGACCCTGCAGCAGACTTCTGCCTGGACATTTACACAATTCCATACATCCTCTGGAATCTAGGCAGAGGGTCACAAACTTCAGTTCTTGCCTTCTGCACTCCCACAGGTGCAACAACATGTGGAAGCCATTAAGGCTTGGGGATTTACCCTCTGAAGCAATGGCCCAAGCTGTACCTTGGCCCTTTTTAGCCATGGCTGGATCTGAAGAGGCTGAAACACTGGGCACAAAGTCCTGAGGCTGCACAGAGCAGGGAAACCCTTGGCCTGACCCACAAAACCATTTTTCCCTTATAGGCCTCCAGGCCTGTGTTGGGAGGGGCTGCCATGAAGGTCTCTAAAATGCTTTGGAGGAATTTTCCCCATTATCTTGGCTATTAAAATTCATCTCTTCTTGACTAATGCAAATTTCTGCAGCCTTGAATTCTTTCTCAGAAAATAGATATTATTTTTCTGCCACATAGTTGGGCTGTAAATTTTCCAAATTTTTATCCTCTGCTTCTCTTTTAAATATAAGTTCTAGTTTGAGGTCATTTCTTTGTTTATGCAAATAGCATAGCTTTTTAGAGGCAGCGGGGCTATGTCTTGAATGCTTTGATCCTTCGAAAATTCTTCTGCCAGATACCCTAAATCATCTCTATCAAGTTAAAAATTCACAGATCTCTAGTCTCTAGAGCAGGAGCAAAATGTCACCAATATCTTTGCTAAAGCATAGCAAGATTGACCTTTATTCCAATTTCCAATAAGTTTCTCATCTCTATGTGAGACCACCTGAGCCTGGAGTTCACTGACCATATCACTATCAACATTTTGGTCACAATCATTCATCAAGTTTTTAGGAAGTTCTAAACTTTCCCTCATCTTCTTGTCTTCCTCTGATCCCTCCAAACTGTTTAAATCTCTGTCCATTACTGAGTTGCGAAGTGGCTTCTACATTTTCAGGTATCTTTATAACAATGCCTCACTTTTTTTGTACCAATTACCTGTATTAGCCCTTTCTCACACTGTGATAAAGAGGGAGCTAAGACTGGCTAATTTATGGAAAAAAAAAAAAAAGAGTTTTCATTGATTCTCAGTCCCACAGGCTAAACACGAAACATGGCTAGGAGGCCTCAAGAAACTTATAATAGGGGGTGGGGCCAGTATGGCTGACTAAAGACAGCAGCACTCAGAGGCTCCCATTGAATAAAAACCATAATAACTATGTGAATCTTTCACTGGCAACCAAGATATCCAGGTTCTCTCAACAGAACTGACTAGGAGGCTAGCATGACTCACAGAGAGAAGGAGGAACAGTGTGGTGCAGTGGCCCACTTGGGGCAGGGGATTCCTCTCCCCAAGCCAAGGGAGGCAGTGAGTGAGCATGCTACACAGCTGGGGAAACTGCTTTTTCCAGGGAACTGTGCAACCCATGGATCAGATGATCCCACTAGTGAACCCACACCACCAGGGCTTAGTGTCCAAACCCTGGACCATGAAGACCCTTAACAGCTTCTCAGCTGGAATCTGCTTAAACCTACCAAACTCCCAGGGGGAGGGGTGACCAACACCATGCCTGCAGCTGCCTGCTGTCTCAGCCATTTGAGCTCCTTGTGGGAGGGACAACAGCCAGCACTGGGACTCATAACTACCTAATGAGCTAGAAAAGAAATTTTCTAGCACAAGAAAAGAAATTATCATCAGCAACCTACAGGATGAGAGAACATTTTTGCAATCTACCCATCTGACAAAGATTCAATATACAGAATTTACAAAGAACTTAAACATATTTACAAGACAAAAGCAAGCAACCCCATCAAAAAGTGGCAAAGGATATCGACACTTGTCAAAAGAAGACACTTATGTGACCAACAAACCTGAAAAAAAGCTCAACATGACAGATTATCAGAGAAATGCAAATCAAAACAACAATGAGACACCATCTCACGCCAGTCAGAATGACAAATATTAAAAAGTCAGGAAACAACAGATGCCGGCAAGGCTGTGGAAAAACAGGAACACTTTATACTGTTGATGAGAATGTAAATTAGTTCAACCCTTGTGGAAGACAGTATGACAATTCCTCAAGGATCTAGAACCAGAAATACCATTTGACCTAGCAATCACATTACTGGATATATACCCAAAGGAATATAAATCATTCTATTATAAAGACGCATGCACACGTATGTTTATTGCAGCACTATTTACAATAGCAAAGACAGAGAACCAACCCAAATGCCCATCAGTAATAGACTGGATAAGGAAAATGTGGCATCTATACACCTCAGAATACAATGTAGCCATAAAAAGGAATGTGATCATGTCTTTTGCAGGGACTTGAATGAAGTTGGGAGCCATCATCCTCAGCAAACTTACACAGGAAGAAAACCAAACCCCACATGTTCTCATTCATGAGTGGGAGTTGAACAATGAGAACACATGGACACAGAATGGGGAACAACACACACCAGGGCCTGTTGGGGGGTGAGGGGTGCAAGGAGGAAACTTAGAAGGTAAGTCAATAGGTGCAGCAAACCACCATGGCACACATATGCCTATGTCACAAACCTGCATATTCTGCCCATGTATCCCCCTCTTTTTTTTGTTAAAAAAACAAAAAAAAAAAAGAAAGGAATTTACAATCATGGCAGAAAGCAAAGGGGAAACAAGCATGTCTCATCATGGTGAAGCAGGAGAGAGAGAGAACAGGAAAGTGCCACACACTTTTAAACAATCAGATGTTGTGAGAACTCATTCACTATCATGAGAACAGCAAGGGGGAAATCCCTCACCATGATCCAATCACCTCACACCAGGTCTCTCCTTTAGCATTGGGGATTACAATTCAACATGAAATTTGGGTGGGGACACAGAGCCAAACCATATCACCTGTCTTGTTTCAAAAATGACTGATTCTTGCACCATAATATTTCTGGGTACTTTGTCACCGCTACCATGAAGGCTAAAACCATACTTCTTAGAATCCCTTTCCCAGTAAGTGAGAAGAACGTGTAAGGGAGTTCAAAGAGGAAATGAAGTAGATATCAAGTTCTTATAGGGTCAAACAGGAAGGCTTTATCAGAGACAACAGCTTTGCAGATCTCTCCATGACCTCCTGCTTCACTCTTATGGGCTTTGAAGATCACGCCAAGAGCCCCACAAGCAGCCTTGGCTGGCTTTGCACACTTACTTCTGATCTCCAATTCCTTTACTACCCACCCGTACATCAGTGTTTCCCACTGAGACATTTACTGTCAACATTGGCAGCAGCTCCCATTTCCTGCCTTGGGGCTTTAGTGTCTAAAACAAGGTTTCTCTGCCTCAGCATCATTGATACTTTGGACCACATAATTTTTTTGTTGGTGGAAGGAGAAAGCTGTGCTTTGTATTGTGGAATGTTTAGTAGCATGCTGGTGTATTAACCATACTTTCAATTTCTGATAATTAATGCTTTTATGCCTACAAAATGGCCACTAGCTGCTTCCAAGTAAACCCTGGCTCATCTAAAAACATCTGGAGACTTCAGTTAGTCTCAAACTATAGGTTCTGACAATCACAGTTAACCTGAATTTACCAGGAGAGCCACCTTCAAACACAGTTAGCCAACCCTAAGCCTGCTGCCCTGCCTCATCTGCTCCTTTTTCTGGAAACCACAACAAAGATGCCTCCTGTGCTTCCTCTCAGGGGCTCTGCATTGCGTGCGATGCTCTCCTCAAGGAACTACTGAATATAACAAAACTGTAACACTCTTCCTGGTTCCTCTTTCTTAACCTGTCTCTGGCCTCATCAAACCTCACCCAAAGTAATATGGCTAAAACATCTGACCTCATCCATTGGAAGGCAGTAGCAAACTCCTCCACGCCAGTCATGACAATCAAAACTGTCCTGACCTTGCTGAATGTTCCATAGGGGACAAAATTGTCCCAGATGAGAACCTCTGGTCTAAAATATTCACTGTCAACTCCTAATCTTCAATAGCTGTTTTCCTAACATCTTTACCTTTGTCCCTCCAATGGTAGTTATAAGTACTTAATTCTGAATTAAACTTTTTATTTCTGGCTTATACAGAATAGCTTCTGGATTCCTAACCAAACCTGACCGAGAGTGTTACGTAACTAATACATTGTTTTTTGTATATGAGTAATCCAAAATGTATTTAATTTGATCATATAAAACATTTAGTAGAAAAAGTTAAGCATTCACATGGTTTATAATATGATATAACCTGTTTCTTTTCCACAATTTTTCAATATAATAACATCCTTAAAGTTAAAAGAATATTTGTTTAATATTTGGAGATATCCATCTTCTTCAATCTATTGCATTTTGAAGAAAAATATGACCATTTTGCAACATTATTTCTGGAGAGATAGCTACTGTCTTATATTTTTAGAATATGTTTATGCAAGAGTTAGATTATAATTTACCAAAATGTTAAGTAAAAAAAGGCCAGCTAAAAATAAAAGTATTTGATGTGGTTGTGGTAGAGATTATTTTGTACTGTGGATACATATGCTGGGCATATGAGAGAGAAACTGGTATTTTCCCTTAATTGTCAATGGCCTAACTGGACTAGAGCCAAGAAGAAGTAAACAGAAAAAAACTAAGGCTTTGATGCTTTCTAAACTGGATCAGTTCTATCTGACATTAGATCTTATTGACAAAACAAACAAACAAACAAAAAGAGCCCCTTCTTTTTATTTGTTTATTATAATTTCACCTTCAATGAAGCTTGATTAATCTTCCCTCAGATAATTGTTTTTAAATTTGACCTATTTATAGAACTGTGGGGCTTTATGGGCTTTGAAATTCTCCAATGAAGGGTATTATAGAGGCGCCAGGTAACTAGAGATACAATATAAATCTTGACTGAATGTTTCAAAGTATAGAATTTCATGCCTTTCTTCTCCCATCTGTGCTCTAATCCTGCCTTTGAGAAACAAAGCATCAGGGACACTTCACAGTGTGGTGCAGAAAATATAAATAAAACTTAAGAAACATTTCTTCTTCAGTAAGTCAGTACCCACTGAAGTCATGCCAATCTGTGAATTACAGTTTGCTGAAGCTTTATAATAAGGATAAAATTGCAGGATACTATATCCCATGTGAAATGAAGAAATGTTTTTTCTTGGATATCTTATAAAACAGAACAAATACTCTGACCTAAACAAATCCACTTTCTAAAATATTGTATGTTTCTCAGCCTGCAAGAACTTCCATCCATATTCATCAGTCTGTTGTATATGTCTTATAATACTCATGCCATGGACCAGCAGTGTCAACTGCAGTTCTGGGGTTGGCTCTAGCTGATCCCAGAGCATATGCATTTTAAGCTTAACACAGAGAAACAATTGTAGCATATTGAAATCTATATATGTATATTTTGACCCTGCATCCTATTAATATATTAGTTGCTAAAAGCCTATTGTATTTCTTACAGACTCTGCTTTTATGACTAAAATAGAAACACTGTAATATGAAATCTCTACTAATGGTATCATAAACAATTTCCTGATCCTTAATAAATGAGATTGTAAAAACATTAATTACCTCTAGTCTGAAGATTATCCTTTATTCTTTGTCTTTCTGGAAAATGTGCTTTATCATATATCCCCTATAAATCATTTCTTCCTCGTATGTCAATTAGGCTTTCCCTTTTCTCTGTTTTTATTTATTCAATAAGTATTTACTACATTTCTGCTGTTAACTAGCTAAGTTCCTGGGTGATATGGTTTGGCTCTGTGTCCCCACCCCCATATCTCAACTTGAATTGTAATAATCCCAACATGTGGAAGGAACCTGGGGGAGGTCATTGAATGATGGGGGTGGATTCCCTGATGCTGTTCTCATGAGAGTGAGTTCTCATGAGATCCAATTGTTTTATAAGCATCTGGCATTTCTCCTGCTGGTACTCATTCTCTCTCTTGCCACCCTGTGAAGAGAGGCTTTCTACCATGATTGTAAGTTCCCTGAGGCTTCCCCAGCAATGATGAACTGTGAGTCAATTAAACCTCTTTCCTTTATAAATTCCCCATTACCAGGTCTTTCTTTATAGCAATGTGAGAATAGATTAATACAGTAAACTGGTACTACTGCAGAGAGTGGGGTGTTGCTATAAAAATACCCAAAAATGTGAAAGCAACTTTGGAACTGAGTAACAGAAAGAGGTTGGAACAGTTTGGAGGGCTCAGAAGAGAGGAAAATGTGGGAAAGTTTGGAACTTCCTAGAGACTTGTTGAATGTTTTTGACCAAAATGCTAATAATGATATTAACAATGAAGTCCAGGCTGAGGCGATCTCAGGTGGAGCTGAGAAATTTTTTTCTTGGGAACTGGTGCAAAAGTGATTCTTCCTACACTTTAGCAAAGAGATTGGCGCCATTTTGCTCCTGCCCTAGAGATCTGTGGGACTTTGAACTTGAGAGATATGATTTAGGGTATCTGGCAGAATAAATTTCTAAGTGGCAAAGCATTCAAGTGGAAGCAGAGCATGCAAGTTGAGAAAATATGCAGCTGGATGATGCAGTAGAAAAGAAAACCCCATTTTCTGGTGAGAAATTCAAGCCCGTTGCAGAAATTTGCATAAGTAATGAGGAACAGAATGTTAATCACCAAGACAATGGGAAAACTGTCTCCAAGGCATATCAGAAACATTCATAGGAGCCCCTCCCATCATAGGCTAGAAAACCTAGAGGGAAAAAATGGTTTCATGGGCCAGGCCTAGGACCCTGCTGCTCAATGCAGCCTCAGGACTGAGTGCCTTGAGTCCCAGCTGCTTTAGCTACAGCAGTGGCTGCAAGAGGTTAAGGTAAAGCTTGGGCTATCTTCAGAGGGTACAACCCCCAACTCTTGGCACCTTCCATGTGGGTTAAGTTTGTGGGTACACAGAAAACAAGAATTGAGGTTAGGGAACCTCTGCCTAGATTTCGGAGGATGTATGTAACTGCCTTGGTATCTAGGCAGAAGTTTGCTGCAAGAGCAGAGCCCTCATGGAGAACCTCTGCTAGCATAGTGCAGAAGGGAAATGTCAGGTTGGATTCCCCACACAAGAGTCCCCACTGGGGCACTGCCTACTGGTGCTGTGAGAAGAGGGCCACTATCCTCTAGATCCCAGAATGGTAGATCCATTGACAGTTTGCACCATGCACCTGGAAAAGCCACAGACACTCAACACCAGCCCATGAAAGCAGCCAGGAGGGGAGCTAAACTCTGCAAAGTCACAGGGGCAAATTTGTCTAAGCCCATGGGAGCTCACCTCTTGCATGACCCGGGTATGAGACATGTAGTCTAAAGAAACCATTTTGGAACTTTAGGTTTGATGACTGCCCTATTGGCTTTCAGACTTACATGGGGCCAATAGCCCCTTTGTTTTGGCCAATTTCTCCCATTTGGAATGGGTGTATTTACCCAATGCTTGTACCTCCATTGTATCTAGGAAGTAACTAACTTGCTTTTGACTTTACAGGCTCATAAGTAGAAGAGACTTGTCTCAGATGAGACTTTGGATTTGGACTTTTGGGTTAATGCTGGAATAAGTTAAGACTTTGGGGAACCATTGGAAGGGAATGATTGTGTTTTGAAATGTGAGGACATGAGATTTGAGAAGGCCAGGAGAGGAATGATATGGTTTGGCTCTATGTCCCCACCCAGATCATACCTTGAATTATAATAATCCTCACGTGTCATGAGAAGGATCTGGTGGAAGGTAATTGAATCATGGAGGTAGATTCCTCCATGTTGTTTTTGTGGTAGTGAGTGAGTTCTCATGAGATCTGATGGTTTTATAAGCATCTGACATTTCCCATCCTGGCATTCATTCTCTCTCTTGCTGCCCTATGAAGAGATGCCTTTTGCCATGATTGTAAGTTTCCTGACACCTCCCTGGTGATGCGGAAGAATTGGGGTTAGGGAACACCATTCCTTAGTGTATTCTCCCAAGAGCTGATGTGAGTCAGTTAAACCTCTTGTTTTAAATAAATTTCTCAGTTTTGGGTTTTTCTTCAGAGCATGGTTAGAATGGACTAATGCATTAGGTTTAGTAAGAAAAAAGAAAGAAGACATAGTCCCTACCATAAATGAATTCATACACTAGTGTAGTGTATAAAGAGTTGGCAGGATAGCATTTTGTTAAATCAATGATGGTATTTTTCCCCTTCATGTATGTATTTTCTACAATCCAGACATTATTACCTTAACAAAGTGATATTACAGCAGAATCAGAGAAAATGATTTCAGTGTCAAATAGGTAGTCCTTGAGAAGAGTTAGGACATAGATATCTTCAAAGATGCGAGAGAATTCCCCATTTCTCCCAAGCTAGATCATGTTTCCTGGGAGGAAGCTATGAGCAAGTAGACACTGTGAATCTTTAAGAACGGACAGCCTCACCCATGAGGGTGAGGGCCTCATCTCTCGCCTTTTTCTTTAGAAAAAAATGTGAGAAAAGGAGCCCCAATTATTCTAACTTAAATAGAGTCCAGTGAAGAGCATCAGGTTATCTTCACACACTGTGGTAGATAACATGATGGACACCGTAGAGTATAGAATGATGTACTAGGACAGTTTCCCCAAATTCCCACACCTCAATAGGACACAAAAAGAACTACTAAAAAATCTTCTTTAAAAAGGTACAAATAATAAGTCTCAAGTAGAGATAAATGGAAAAATAAACATTCACCAATTAGCCCAAGAAAAAGCTGGAAAGAGGAAAAATAAGTAAAGAACAAATGGAACAAATAGAAAACATCTAGCAAGTAGCAGACTTTAATGAAAACATATTTATGACCATAAAGACATCAATTAAAAGACACAAATTGTTAGATTGGATTTTAAAAAGCAAGACCTTAATATAGGCTTTCTACAGTTTTCCCACATTAAATAAAACCTATAAAGAATAATGAATAATAGAAAATATGCACTAAAAGAAAATGGAAGCAGCAATAATAATATTAACATAATTTTCTTAACAAGGTAACTCACTATGTATGAAGAATAAAATTCTATAATGAAAAAGCAGTCAATTCTCCAGGCAAGTATAAACATCCTAAATGTTCATACACACCACAACAGTTTCAGAAAACATAATGCAATAATTTAAAGGATTAAAAGGAGAAATAGGCATCTTCACAGTTCTAGTTGGACTTTCTGCACTTTTCTTTTAGAATCAGAAGCCAAACAGAAATTCTGCTCTGATACAGATCACCTCAACAACACTATCACCAATATAGAACTAACTGACAATTATAGAACACTCCACCCAATATTATCAGAATGAATATTTGTTTAAAATTAACATGTAATTAATATTCAGAAAGAGAGACTGTATTATGGACTCTAATTAAAAATCTATTTTGAAATGAAACTAAATTAAATGAGAAATCAGATAACTGAAAAATTTTCAAATATTTGGAAATTAAATAGCACAGTTGAGTGAGCATTACCCTGATGCCAAAACCAGGCACAGACATTACAAGAAAAGAAAACTGCAAACAAATATCCCTCATGGGTATTAATGCCAAAATTTTCAAAAAATACTAGCAAACAAATTCAGCAATATATTAAAAGGATAATATATCATGTCCAAATGGGGACTACTTTAGGAACTCAATTGACATAATTCACCATATCAATACTAAATAAGAAAAAATATACTTAATTCTCATTTCAGAAAGAGTCTCTTACAAAATTCAACATCCCTTCATAATAAGCCCACTCAGGAAACGTGTGTGTTTATACAGAAATATATATTGATGCAGTTTGGATGTTTGTCATTTCCAAACCTCATGCTGAAATTGATCTTCAATATTGAAGGTGGGAGGTGGGGCCTAGTAGGAGGTAATTGGACCATGGGGATGTTTTTCTTATGAATAACTTGGTGCCATTCCTGTAGTAGTGAATTCTTGCTCCATTCTCCCAAAAGTTGTTTGTTAAAAAGAGCATGGCACCTCCCCCATCTCTCTTGCTTTCTCTTTCACCAAGTGATATCAGGACACTCATCTCCCCTTCACCTTCCACCAGGACAGCACCAGAAACCAAGCAGATGCTAGAGCATCTTGTTTCTTGTACATCCAATAGAAAAGTGAGCCAAATAAACTGATTTTCTTTCTAAACTATGTAGTCTCATATATTCCTTTATAGTGACACAAATGGATTTAGACATATGTGTGTCTGTGTGGAGATATATATATACGTATATATATTATATATATATACGTATATATTATATACGTATATATTATATACGTATATATATATTATATATATATTATATATATGTATATATATATACGTATATATTATATATACGTATATATATACATATATATACACACATATGTTTATATAATTATATTTTACAGAATTATCAAAACTTAAAAACAATTAATAGCAAGAGATTTGAATAGGTACCTCCTCAAAGAAGATATATTATTTTTTTTAAATGTATTAGTTTTTTAAGATAATACAAAAGTTTAAACCACTAAGAAATACTATTATGCACCTATGAGAATGACCAAAGTTTAAAAAAGAACATGTCAATATCAAGTGCTCAGTAGTATACAAAGCAACTGGAACTCTCATATATTGCTGAGATTATTGAAAAATGTCCCAGCTACTTTGGAAAAACAGACAATTTCTTATAAAGTTAAACATACACTGATCAGATAACCCTGTGATCTCATTCCTAGATGTTTTCCCTGCAAATTGAAATCCTATGCCCCATACCAAAGTCTATGCTTGGATATTTGTAGCAATTTTATTCCTAATATCTCAAAACTTAAAACAACTCAAATGTGTCTCAATTGGAAAATAAAGAAGCTGTGGTATCTATATAATTGAGTACTAGTTAACAACAACAACAACAACAACAACAAAACTACTGGTATACTCAGCCGTATGGAAAAATATCTATGCATTGTGTTAAATGAAAAAGTCCAGATGCAGGAGGCAACATACTATATGATTCCATATTACATGACAGTCTGAAAAAGGTGAAGCTATAAGGGCAGAAATCATACAGTTGTTGCTAGGGACTATGAGGGTTGGAGAGAGCAGGATGTACATGGTTTGACCAAAAAGAAATAGCAGAATGGGGGTGATGGCACTTTTCTAAATATCTTCATTGTGGTGGTGGTGGTGGTGACACAAATGTATATATTTGCCAAACTTGAGGAAGACTACGCTAGAAAAGGGGAACTTTAAACAGTGTTTAAATTACATTTTAATTTTTGAAATTAAAACTAAACTATTGAAACATAAAACTTAAGAATGGTAGCCAAATTAGTACTGTCCTTCAAGAAGTGTCCAGTGCATAGATACTTTGCTCACTGGGTTTTTCTTCTATTTACTGAACATTAAGCTCCTAGACAGTAGAGATTTTGTTTAATTGATTTCCATACCCTAGCATCCACTATGATGTCTGGCAAAAAGAAAGTTCTTAATAAAAGTTTGTCATGTGTATTAGTCAAGTGAATCAATTGAGAGTTTTAAACCTCAGCCAATAGATCTGGTTGAATGATTCTATATAATAAATATCAGAAAAAAATCAATATGATACAGACCTTTTAGAAAAACACACGACATGTGGATGAGAGAGGAACTAAATTGAAGAGTCTAAGCCCTTGATGAAATGTTTCTTACTTGCTTAGAGCATCTATTTTAAGAAAATTCTGGATCTGTCATACAGGATTGATGTGATTAACAGTAAGAAAATTTAAATTGCAGCAACATAAGTTTGAACCTGGGAGAAACGAGATTGTATATCTTAGCATAAATTATCCAGGTCCCAAGGGGCACAAAAGAGTCTATCTTGTAGCTAGAAAGGAAAGAATCACTCAAACACATTAAGGAGAAGCAGTTCTCCTGGGAAGGTGATAAGAAAGAGCTGAGAAAGCTCAAGCCAACCTGAAGTTTGATGAAGGGATCGTGAAAGGATTTTTATTTGAACCAGCTTAAAGGCAACAGAGTCCTGTGAGATTCTCACTGCACCAGCTGTCCTCTTTCTTCATGGTGTGTTTGATGTACAGTGTTGTGCCTGGAGCTGAGAGCTTCAAGAACATGTGCAGTTTTCCAGCTTCACTTGCTGACAGAGATGAGAGTGCTGTGAGTCAATTTAGTCAGTGTGAAGCACATTAGTAAGTGTCTCTCTGGAACCACAGGTTGGGGTAGGGGAGAGGATTCTGCTAGGTAGACATGTAATAAATTATTTGTTGAAATAATAAATGGATGAATGAGCGAATCAATACGTGAATGAATAAATGAAGAGGGCTTAATTTGTGTCATTTGGTGCTGAAAAAATAGAAGCTAGGAGATTAATGGTAAAGATGATTAACTTGTATGGAGCAGCCTTTCAGAATTCAAACGTGCTCTTCACTAATCCCCATCATTTACACGTGGATTTGCTATAGGCATGATTCATTAACTTCTCTTTTTAGTTTCCAAAATTCTAGGTAGTTCTGATACTCTCATTCTCTGCATTTCTCTTTGTCTTTCTCTCCTGTAAATATATTCTCCTCACTTAGCTTTTCAGTAAGAAGACTCATGCTTTTATGAGCCCATAGGCTGGTCTTGTATTTCATTTTAATAAGCCAAGGAAAAAAAAAACCTTAGTTGTGAGGGGATTAACTAGAGATTATATCCATTGTTTACATGTAGCACTTTTAGTCTTACAGCTTTAAAATAGAAGGTAAAATGTCTCCTTTGTACTAATTCACCCACTTCATTTATCAAGAAGACAATAATGGATTATAACAGAACAGATGTATTTGGAAATACAGACCAAAGAGAGTTTCCTTTACCTTTTTATCAGAGTTTTGCCTTTATTACTTTAAAATTTAAACACAAATAATAAACTGAAATAAGGGCAATACCTGTTTGACACAAGCAATAGAAATACATGCCAGGCTACATGAAATCACTTTGAAATCAGCTAAAACTACATTAGGTCAGAACTTCCCAAAATAGTGTTTGTAGTATCTATTATTGAAAAATAAGAGACTAGAAATGTGATAACTAGGATAGTAGTGAATTAGAGAGGATTTAGTCCTATTTTAATTTTCTAGTTGTACTAACTTCATAAAGATGGTACAGACAGAATCCTGTAATATATATAATTCAAGAAATTTGGTAGTATCTTATTCATTTAATGATGAATCATAGATGACTCACAAGCCTTCTGTTCAATTTCCTTCCACTGGAAAGCAGATAATGATAAGTTTTCTAAAATACTTACTTCACAGAGCTATCAAAAAGATTTAATGAAAAATGAACTTATTGAAGTGTGTTACAGAAGAGGGAATTATGCATACTATTTAGGAGATTTGATCTTCAAATACCTTAAGTTCTGATTAGATGCTAGTCAATTGAATCAGCTGACATTTTAAAATATGGTTTACATTATATTGGCATTTTTAACTTTATCTTTTTGCACAATTATGTTCAGGTTCTCATATCAACTTAAAGAAGTAAATAGCAGGTTTTTTTAAAAAGTGAGGTTCACAGACTAAAAGGTGTGTTAAATCAAGTTTAGCCTAAAGTTGCTTCCTTGCATATTTTAAGTTTACCCTAAAGCTCTCTCTCTACATTGTGAACCATAACAAGTAGAGGTATAAACCAACCATAGCCTACACTTGTGCCAGTCACTGAGTTTTGGCCAGTCAAATGTATCCAATTGTTTGAACCATGTACAAATAAGGCAAATACTGATCTGTAACCAATCCAGTTGTTTCTATACCTCTCTTCCATTTTCTGTATGTTACTTTCCTTCTTCTGTCTGTAAATCTTCTATCATGTGGCTGTGCTGGTGTTGCAGAGACTACTCTGGCTCAGGAGGTTACCAGAATTGTGAATCGTTCATTGCTCAATTAACGTCCTGTAAATGTAATTTGGCTGAAGTCTTTCTTTTAATAAATGAGCTGCTAATATCACAGCAACCTGTATATGGAAAGTAGAGGGTGGGATTTGAATCCAGGTAATTTTTACTCTAGGCTCTATTCTCCTAGCCAGTTGAAACTGTTTCCTCCAAGTGTATCCATCTTGGAAAGCAGTGAATGGATAGACTTATCAGTATTATCTGAAGAACTACTCCAGTTTTAACATTTACGGGCTTTCATGTGGTATTTTTGTTCCTAATAATTGGCATGATGATTAGTGCTTAGAATGGAGCAATAATTCACTCTACAAATAAGTGCATGTAAGACTATCCTTAGATCCTTCTCTCTCTTTTTTTTTTTTTTGTAATAGCATGCTTCTATGGTTAGAGTTGCATTGATTAAGAATTAAATGTGGAAGATTTCCACTGTTTCTTGGTTTGTACAGTTCAGGAAATTATATTATTTTCTATAGGGTTTTCCCTCACTTTACTTTTGACCTATTTTTTTTCTGAAAACCTGGGAATTTTCAAGAAACAGCTCAATACCACTCACCTCGAACAGTGGAAAAGCCAGGCCAGCTATTTCTTTAAAAATGTCACCTATAAACTTGTGAAGACTTTTACTTAATAGGGTTTTGCAAATTTGGGGTATTCCATTTCTCTAAGAGAGGAAGCATTTCTGAATCTAAGGCTAATTAAAAAAAAAGTGGAAACTTCTGTGATTTCTAAAGAGTGATGCAGATGGCTTCCTGTTAAGTATTATTCAAAAAATGACTGAATGCAGTTTACAGTATTTTTAATTTATACGTTAGGCAAAGGCTAAGACTTACTAGTCTTAGCTTCTTATTTTGCTAAATATGGACAACACAATAGAGAAAAGATTTAGAGAAAATGTAACATTACTATCAGCTTCCTTGTCAGTGAAAGACGTTTACTGTGTTCATAATGCTGTGGACCCCAATTTTGTCACTTCTTTTAGCCTTCTTAAGCTCCCACATTTTCAGGTCTGGCTATAATGACAATGATCACTTCTTGTTTCTAACATTGCAATTTTTTGGCAATTTTTTTCATGGTGCCTTTTCATGCCCAGAAAAAATTAGGCATGTTCTAGCATTAGAACAGAGTTTACATTTAAAAATGGGTCCTCTAAAATCTCAGTGATAGGGTATGTCAAAAAGGCACAAAAGACAACAGAAAGAGCTCCCAATGGCCAAGACTGGACTAGTTTAAGCAACAAAATGAAGAAAGTAGTATTGGATGATAATGCAAGGTATAAAATAAATATCTATTTGTTCACACTGCTATAAACAGATGATTGAATAAATTAATAAGTGAGGGGAAAAGAGGCAAATCTCTTGTGCAAAATTTCAAATGAATTATATAGATACTTACCTTTAAGGAGGGACAGCAAAACTTCCACTCTTTAAACATGGTTTGCACATAGTGACTTTCATTTAAGAGCAGATTGAGGGGTGCAGGTTAGGAATAGACTGACCTTACAATGCACAAGCTTGACAAACATGATATAATCCAGAGGAGTGTTTAAGTAGTGATTAAGTTTAATATTAGCAGCCATAAATATGTGGATAGTATGTACCCTTGATTTGAAATGATGAAAATGTTTGTTTACTCTTGTGGTCTTCCTTCCAAAATCCATAATCCCAATATCATCCTGGGAAAAACACTGGACAAATTCCAATAGAAGAGAATCCTAAAATATACCTGACCAGTGTTCCTGCAAACTGTTAAAGTCATTAAATAAAAGAAAAATCTGAAAAACTGTTAAAGTCAAAACACATCTTAAGGAGACATGATAACTAAGTATAATGTGGTTTCCTAGATGGAATCCTCCAACAGAAAAAGACATTAAGTAAAAACTAAAGAAATCAAAATAGAATACAAAGTTTAGATAACAATTATGTATTAATATCTGTTAATTAATTGTAACAAATGTATCATACTAACGTGAAAGCTTAATAATAGATGGAGCTGTGTGTATGGAACTTTCATACTATTTTCTCAATTTTTATTGAAATCTAAAACTGTTCTAAAAATAAAATCTAATAATTAAAAAAAAATGGGGTCATCCAACTGTGTTTATCAGAGTGAAATGAACAAAATAACCTCTGGGGAAAGCTGAGGTCAGAGTACTCCATGGTGAAGTAAAACCATAATTAGAAGACAAACTACTTGAAAATCATATTGTCTCCTAGTTACAGAATGACTTTTAGAAAATGTTTTTGAATGTACGTTTTATTTGTTAAATATCATAACATAATGGCATTTAAGTTTATTTTAAATATAATAAAATAAATATCCCTCCTTAATCCTTTTCCTGGTAGTGCTTTTTCCTATTTGTTTCAGTCTGTTTACAAGCATATATTCACAAGGTTGTCTTATAGTTGGAAATCTTTGGCTTGTTCATTTACATTATGCATTTCTATGTTGTTATTTGTCCTTTATAATTATTGACTCGATAAAAGTCATTCTGGTTCACATAAAAAGCAAATTGTTTTTGAAAACTTAATAGAAATAAAATAAACTGAAAGTATTATTCACAAGTAAATTTTATTTTATATGACATTTGAAAATAAGGATGACTTGATTTCCTAGAATGTATTTTGTTTTATTTTTCACTTGAGTTAAACTACATTACTGTATAAAGAACTAAGACATTAAAAAATTCAGAAGCACAAATAATTTCATTTTATTTGCTATATACATAGAAATAGTTTTAGTAAACAAATGAAATCAGTAAGACAGATAAAATATTAAACCAAGCCAAAAATACATCCTCAAATCTATGCCTTTTTTTAATAATTGGAGATCTATTAATATTTTCTGATTTCAAATATGTAGGCTGGTGCACATATTTTAGTTTTGATTTTATGTTATATTTTAATTATTAATCTGCTTTCATTGGTTCTACTATACTATTTATATACCCCAAAAATCATTTCAATATACAAATTAAACTTTTCTTGGAAGTCTTCATTGCAAGGCATAGTTTAAAATGTGGCTTTCATCTACAACCATCTGATCTTTGACAAACCTGACAGAAAAAAGCAATGGGGAGAGGATTCCTTGTTTAGTAAATGGTGTTGGGAAAACTGGCTAGCCATATGCGGAAAACAAAAACTGGAGCTCTTTCTTACACCTTATACAAAAATTAACTCATGATAGATTAAAGACTGAAACATACGACCTAAAACTATAAAAACCTTAGAAAAAAAGCCTAGGTGTTACCATTCAGGGCATAGGCATGGGCAAAGACTTCATGACTAAAACACCTAAAGCAATGGCAACAAAAGCCAAAATTGACAAATGGGATCTAATTAAACTAAAGAGCTTCTGTACAGCAAAAGAAGCTATCATTGGAGGGAACAGGCAACCTACAGAATGGTAGAAAGTTTTTGCAATCTATCCATCTGAAAAAAGGCTAATATCCAGAATCTACAAAGAACTTAATAAGAAAAAAAAACACACAACCCATCAAAAAGTGGGCAAAGGATATGAACAGATACTTTTCAAAAGAAGAGATTTAGGCTGCCAACAAACAAATGAAAAGAACCTCATCATCACCCGTAGCAGAGATATGCAAATTAAAACCACATTGAGATACCATCTCATGCCAGTTAGAATGGCAATCATTAAAACCTCAGGAGACAACAGATGCTGGATACGATGTGGAGAAATAGGAACACTTTCACACTATTGGTGGGAGTGCAAATTAGTTCAACCATTGTGGAAGACACTGTGGCAATTCTTCAAGGATCTAGAACTAGAAGTATCATTTGACCTAGCAATCCCATTACTGGGTATATACCCAAAGGATTATAAATTATTCTATTATGAAGACACATGCATATATATGTTTAATGTGGCACTGTTTTCAATAGGAAAGACTTGGATCCAACCCAAATGCCCATCAAAGATAGATTAGATAAAGAAAACGTGGCACATATACACTATGGAATACTATGCAGCCGTAAGAAGGGATGAGTTCATGTCCTTTTCAGGGACATGGATCAAGCTTGAAACCATCATTCTCAGCAAACCAACATAGGAGCAGAAAACCAAACACCACATGTTTTCACTCATAAGTGGGAGCTGAACAATGAGAACATATGGACACAGGGAGGAGAACATCACACACTGGGGCCTGTTCGGGGGTGGGTCTAGAGGAGGGATAGAATTAGGAGAAATACTTAACGTAGATGATGGGTTGATGGGTGCAGCAAACCACCATGGCACATATATACCTCTGTAACAAACCTGCACGTTCTGCACATGTACCCCAGAATTTAAAGTATAATTAAAAATAAAAGACTTTCTTTTGGGAAAAATTCAGGCAAAGAAATTCATCTTACAATCCATTCCAGGTTTTTGATTCTATGATTAACTACCTCATTTACAATTGATGTTGAAAATAAATATTTTCTAACTTGCCACAGCTGCTGCTTTGCATTCTCTCATTCTCAGCTATTATTTATTAGCTCAGTACCTGCATTATTTACAGGAACTGAAAAACAGGGCTGAAGATTATAAAATCTCACATTTGCTGACTTTTGTGCAGGGTAAATGAGTGTTGTAATTCTCTTTGCCAACCCGGAAATTCAAAATGTTTATTAAAAGTAAATTCTGGATAAATTATGATTAATGCCCTTCTGATTTGTTTTGCTTGAACATGTATGTGTATGTGTATATATAAAATACAAAAATGTGTATTGTGTATTTGATCCTAATTTTACATTCATTATTTATACTTTTAATGAGCACTCCCAGCATGGTATGTTTATCCCTGTAAAATCTGACTTGGCCCATGCCTAGAGTGTGTGTGTATACACACACACAAGACAGAAATTTTTGAAGCTTTATATAAAACTATAAATACTGGGAACTAGCCATAGAACTGTACTTTTCAGTACACTAGTTGTAAAAAAGTAAAAATAAAGACTTTTCATGATTTATTTTACATTGAAACCTAGTCTAAAGGAAAAATAATAATCAGGAGTAACTCTGAGTTTTGTATAAAATGAGTTGGTAAAGAAACTACAAATAGCTCAAACCTGACAAAAGCATTGAGAATACCAGCAAAAAATAAAATTTTAATTTAATTGAAACATGATATTTATCTTTTTTTTTGAAACATTTCTTTCTCTATAAAAATCTCTTCCTGCAGACTCTATTCATAAAATATTATATCTTTTTTTTTTTTACTGGTTAACATATTTATTTGTAATGGTTCTGAAATTGTTTCCTACAAGATTCTCTATTATTCAAACTCTCTTTGTACACATAGTTTTCCTTTCATGTCTTTTATGAACAATTTTTCATTTCTGCTGGTTGATAGAGAATGACTTCATAGTTCATTTCCGAATAAGTGAAATGATTTCAAAACATTTTAAAGTGGGTGTATCTACTTGCTTGCAGCTTTGTCTAATCATGCTTCTTATTTGGAGTCTCTGAAGGAATGCTGACTTACCATGGTGAAAATTAACTGGTGAAACTATAAAGAAAACGCAGACTGTACTCACAGTCTTGTCCTAAACTTACTCATCCTGAAACCAATGAATTTCAAAGACCTAGATACTACCTTCTGTGATGTCTCCTGAGATCAGAGAATGAAAAAAATAATTCCCCATAAATATGCATCACATGCAGCTGTTTGATTTATGCATTATGCAGAAACTAAGAAAACAGAGTTATGTGTAACCTTGCAATAAAAAGTGCTCCCACCAAAAAAAAAAAAAAAAAAAAAAACCTGAAACATTGTTTCAAAAACAAATGGTGTGAAGCATTTTAGTCTTTCAGGAGTATTGAAGAATAGTGAAATTATTGAAATTTGGCATTTAAAAATGTTTTTAAATGATCAGGAAGCTACCATGACCTGTTTACTAAATCAGTTCTTTCTCTTCCAGTTTTACTTACTATAAAGTTTACTTTTCAAGCCAGAGAATTTTTCTTTCTGACAAGATATATACCTCAATTGAGCTGTCAGGGTTCAGGATCTGCATCTCTTCTGCCATGTTGATAGAATAACTTTCTTTCCTCAAGACAGATTTTCTATGTAGTAGTGAGTCTTAGTCTTTGGACACCTCACTTACATAGGACCTTTCAATACCCAGGGAGGGCCCTGGGCAATAAATTCTTTTGACAATATATCTTGTGCTGAATGGTGGTGTTAGCTTTCAAAATTTGTAATTATTTTGGTAATTTGTATCATCCTAGTGAAATGTGTATTGTGTATTTGTTCCTAATTTTACATTCATTATTTATATTTTTTAATGTGCACCCCCAGCATGGTATAAGTTTTATACCTATAAAATCTGAATCGCCTACTTGGTCCATGCCTAGGACTTGGTCTTACCACCTGCAGTGAGAGATTGCAGGCTCTTACTAGGGATTTATGGTAACATGCGCTCCTGACAGTCATGATTTTTACAACATGATTGCCTATGTATATCAAATCCACTGGCTGAAAAAGTATTTTCACTCAAATCAGGAAGAAAGAAAGTGAAAGAAGCAAATTGATTCTCTTCTAAAAGCTGTTACATCAGTAACCCATCATTTTCTTTTTACTTACATCTGATTAGATAGTCACCTTTGATTCATATCTCTCAGGAGTTCTGAAGTTTTTGAAAGAAATCTGTTATCTAAAATATAAAGAAATTCATAATGAGATTATTTTGGCTTGTCCTTATTTTTCTTCTTTTTTATTTATTACACTCAATACCATTGGGGTGATTACTAGAACTCTAAGTCACAGCTTTACATGTATTGGAAAAAGTAGTAAAGAAAACATAGAATAAGTAATCCAGTTCATTTTCTTATAGTTAATTGCTATTTCTACTATTACTGCCCCTGATTTTTAACTTCAGTTTTTCTTAGATTGTTGGAGTAATATTTGTACCTTAAGATTAACTATGGAACAGTTAGATGAACATTTTACATATTTTCCTATTTTCATAAAGTTCCTACTAGCTATATTTTCCAAAAAGTGCTCAACAATAGAGTCTGCTGCCAAAAAGCAGAGTAGGCTAAATTTAGATAAATGTGAAATGCCCTACTTACTTCCTGTGAACTTAATTGATTGAGCTCATTTTGGGGGTGTTTTTCCGATTGACCAGAAACTTGGCTCATTAGACCAACTCACAAAGTGACCTTTTAAAAGAAAGACTTTTCAATACATTTGTTCATGTTCCATTTCATTGAGAATGGTGCTATTTAAAACTAAATACAATAATTTTAGATATTGTACAGCAGGTATAATTTTAAATATACATGGGATTTCGATTTTAGACACTGTTTATAAGGCATTTCTCCATGCATTATTCTAGACTTAAATATAACAAATTCCATACAGAGTTTTCTTTCAAAAGCCAATTCAGTAGCAACATTTAGACCCAAATATTCCTTAATGTTTTAGTTTGACTGAAGCCCTAATAGTATGCTAGTGTTTCCTTTAAATTAAGTCCCACACGTTAACTTTACAACAGGAAGGAAGACCATATATTGTATTATTAGTCTAAATCTTCATTTTACTGTGTAGTTAACACAAACATTCATTTAACACAGTATGTTTAATTCCCCATTGAGTTTTGGCTTATGGTAGTCAAATAAATAATGGTTAAACAATGTCCCACTTAGTGCAGGTTGAGAAATAAGTGAATCTTTGCTGAGGAAATGTATTACAATAGGGGAAATATTAATGGAAGAATATTAGTGTTTGATGATACTATAGGTGACCATATTGTTTAGAAAATTACTTTCAAAAACAAAATTAGGGATTTCAGAGAATTGTTTTATTATTATATCAGAATGCTCGGAAAAGTGAGGGCTAAATGGATTTGCTATTTGACTATGTGTATTATGCCCATGGAGTAGCATTTTGGAAGACCCAACCAACATTAACCTAGCTTTACATAACAGACAATAAGTATGTCATATTAACTTATGATGCTGTTTAATCCTGGCTCAACTCTGGTAGCTGTGTAACTATAACCTTTCAGGCCTCCATTTACTTATCTGTAAAGTGGAAATAATAATATGTAATTAACTGGTATCTGGTGAATGTTAAATTTATTAACATGTGTAAACTATTTTTCATAGACGTTTTATTTAGTAAGTATACAATAATTAACAAGTAAGCATTCATATATGAATGTATGTACATATTTATCATAAACAGATCCTCAGTAGTTAATGTAGGAAGAAATTTTCTAGATAATCCAAGGTTATTTAAAGATTTTCAGAAAGCTACCCTTCTATCATCTGGCCTAATCATTTTGTCATTTTGGCAAATATATAGAGAATATATGTGAGTCTTCCTCTTAGTTTGAACTACGCAAAATTATAAAGGCACATTTATTGAGGTGGCATGTGAAAAACAATCATTTTAAGGTAAATCTATGATATTTTGGTCTCTTCCAGTGTCTAGGTAAGTCATGTCACAACTTTCTTCTACCTTAGTTAATAATACAGTGTGTTTTATGCCTGTGGGCACTAAGATCGTATTACTATTTGTAATATTGTTACTGCTACTACTGTGTATCCATGAATGTCCTAGAGGGAAGAACAAATCTCATATATATCTAACTGATCTGCTTGATATATAGCAAATTCTTCATAAATATTTGTTGGTAGATTTATTTTTTTAAAAAAATGACTTCAAAAATTTTCTGTGTGCTTTTATGTTAGAACTTGACCCATGAAATACCTCCTAGAAATTTTGAAGAGTACTGGCATACGACAATGTGTAAGCTTATGTTTCATGTCCATGCATGCCATTAAAATTCTAATAATGTGGTTGATAGAGCCTTTCTTGTGCATTAAACACTAAATTTGTGGTTTGCTCTAGATTGTCCCACCTAGGACAACTTAGGTGAAATTTCAGTTCTAGCCAACTTTTTTTTTTTGCCAGTATTAAAAAACGTCTTCATATATTTTCCCTGTATTATTTCACCTATTTTTTCTGTGTTTCTGTCACGCTGCCACATCAAAATCCTCCTCTTGAACTACTATAAATAGAGTGGTTAATCGTTCAGTCTCTAGATCCAGAACTTCTGTGGATATATCGTGCCTCTGCTGTTACCAGCTGTACAATCCTGGAGAATCTGTTCAAGAGAAATGTGCCTCAGTTGCTTCTCTCTAGAGTAGTAGCAGCTATAAAACCTGTTTTGTAGATGTGAATTAGAACACTGCATGACATGCAGAAAATTAATAAACGGTGTTGCTGTTCTTGTGGCTCTGTCGTGTTAGGGAAACTCTTACTTACCCTAGCATTCTCTCATAGTGTAATACAGATCTTTACCTCTTGAAATCATGTCCAAGTAACTCAGAATTATTTAGAAATCATTTATCTAAATGATTCAGAATATTTATTGATATAATTTAAAGTTTATTGCATTTTAAAGTGCATGTTTCATCCTAGTGTGAGATAATCTCAAGGATATAAAAAATGTATAGGTCTCATTTACATTTTTATATGGAAAGAGATAATTACATTCTGTCACAAATGATGAAGCTTGAGATTTGTTTCTTTTTAATTTTAATTTCCACTTGTATTTTGTTTATTATGAATATTTGCTTTTTAGAGGGTTGGAAGAAATAAATCAAACATTAAAAAGCAATATGGAGGAGGGTTATATAATACCCACTTATATTTTTTCTTATCATGTGAAATAGTTTTATAATTAACAGAATAATTAGCACGGGTGATATTAAAATACCATCAAAAGAATCTAAATATGTGTGCTTTCTGTTGAAGTCTTGTTAGATGTTTCAGTGGATTCAAAGTGTTGTTATAAGAAAATATGATTTATCAAGACTTCCGTGTATAAAATAAAAAGCATTTTCAATGACTACTTGGCCAGGCTTTCAGATTCCATTGCCAAGATGTTGTATTTTAATATTGCAGTTTTCTAACAGCAACAAAGATTAGTGGACTTCTGGAAGTAAAACTCAAATATTCAGAACTAATCACCACCACTCTACTTCTTACAGAGCATTTCAGGAATACATATAAGCATACATCCCTGAACTTTGTGCTACAGGTCCTGAGTCAGGGTTGCTTGTTTCCAACCATGTGGGCTCATAATTAAGACCGAACCTTAACATACCCAGGGTTTAGAGATCAAATTTGTCCTTAGGACACTTTGGAAATCTATCTTGTAGTACAGGTGACTCGGCAGCAATCAGTCTTTCTGCCGTTCCTACTTTTACTTCAGGACCCAGAAAAGTTGTCACTTCTTTCCTTCCCTGTGATCAAGCCTTGGTCTTTCTCTTTTTCTCCACCTTTCGTAACTCTTTAATTTGTCTCTCTGTCGATAACTAGCCCAATGCCTGAGCATCTTTCCCTTAAGGCAAGGCCTCTGTATTTCTTCAGCTTCTGCAATGACTGGCATGCTGAAAATGAGCTCAGGGCATCAGTCTTTGCTACTAAACCACTACAAATTCCATTCCCTTTCTTCCTAAGTATACAACATTGCTTGTTTACAGACTCCCAGTTAGTTATTAAGCTACATCTGTATGCAGTTTGTACTCTGCTCCCTTTGACTTGTTTGTCCCAGAAGTTATTCACCATATTCTACCTTGACCATAGTTTCTACTTGTCAATGTTCAAGTCAGTTAAGAACTTTTAACATTTATTGAGCATTTATTATGTACTAGCCACTCTTTTAATTGATACATGAATCATTAACTTAATTGTCATATAGGCATAGCAGTGTACAATTAGTTTTCCAACTTTATGAGCAAATGAACTCTTAGGTAACATGACATATCCATGGTAGGAAAGCCTAGATATGTGGAACTGGGATTTGAACCCATACGTCTGACCGTAGGATCCATACGCTTAACCATTATGCTATCATGTCTTTCATAGCCTGCTTTACTGCTTCTCTCTCTCTCCTGCTTTCCTGGCCTGTGTTGCAATTCCTGCCTGTCAACTCCCTTCTGATCATGGACATTTTGGAAAATGCCCGAGGTACATCTGAAGGAAGCTGCAAATAGGAGTGTGTCCTACCCTTAAGTCAGCTTCTCACTCGCTTGTCTTCTTTGGATTGAGAAGCACTTCACTACTTTTCACATAGGTTTATTTATCATCAAATATAAGTTTTCTGGTACTACAGCTAATTTATGTCAATGTCAAATGGCTAACACAGTACTAGGCACATATTAAATTATACATATGAGCTTTCTCTTTACTCCTTTTTATGTTCATTAGGAAACAGATAAAGCCATACTAGTTTTTTAAGGAATATTTTGCTTTTTTGTTTTGAACCTATAAATCTATTAACAATAAACCAAACATTGCAGATTAAAGAAAATCTGCCAATTATGTTTTACAAACACTATCCTCTGAATGGTTCCTGGGCACAAGATACTGTTCTAATAATATTTCATATTTTTTTATTTTAGAGAAGATATTATATTCTAAGACTCCAAAAATAGATAGCATTTGGCCAGTGTCTTAGTCACTTTTAGCTAATATAACAAATTATCATAGAATAAGTGGCTCAAGCAACAAAAATGTGTTTTTGACAATCTGGAGGCTGCAAAGTCCAGAATCAAGATGCTGGCAGATCTGGTGTCTGATGAGGACCCACTTTCTTCTTTGCAGATGATCTTCTTGTTGTGTTCTCACATGACAAAGAACAGCGAGAACAGGCTCTCTTGGGTCTCTTCTTCTATAGGCACCAATTTCATCAGGAAAGTTCTACGTTCATGTCCTAATTAATTCTCAAATGCTCCATCTCCAAATACCACCATATTTGGGGATTAGGATTTCAATATATGCATTTTGGTGGGACACAAACATACAGTTTATAGTCACCAATTTCTTTGTTATATTTTCACAAAAATGTCAAAACAATAAATGTTCAATTACTCATGCAATCGAAACAAAGGGTTACTATTAGGAAAATGAGTTAATTCCTTAGAAATTTTTCTTTCAGAAAATGTTGTATATGCGAAGAGATGGTTAAGTGACTTGGTGATATTAGGAAGGATTCCGCTGCAGGAGATAATATTCCTTAGTTCTAATACCTATTCTATCAGAAATCCTTTAGTTCTAATAACTGTTCTGTCATTGTCGAATAATTGTCTCCACTATCATCAAAGTTATTTAACAACTATGAAATGTGACAATAGAACTAAATAACTTCAGAATGCTTTTCCAGGACTGAATTACACTTTCTTGATAGCATAAATTGCAAAGAACAATTTTAATTTTGACATATAGTCAATATTGTTTTGTTCTTTGTTAGGAAAAAATGTTGACTATTAAACATGGCTTCTCTGTACTTGCCTTAGGAATGTTTCCAAATAAAATATGCCTCATATTGGTATTTAGCATATTTATCAATTATTTTATTTCAAAAATAAGAACATGTATCCTTACTCTTCAGAAAGTTTTATGTTTTTGGTTTAATCACCTACGTCTTAATATTTTCAGATCAAATGCTCCCTGACTTTAGAAATCACTCATTAAATACAGGGCACAAGTGGCATTAGAGGGCAGATTGTGTCGTGATTGTTTTACTTTTGATTTCTTCTTTTAGCCACTCAAGAAAGACTCCGTAGCCCATGCCTCCTGTTAACACTGGAGAGCAAGAGTCAGTTTTTGCATCACTGGTGTTAGTAATGAGTGATACATATGACAAAGATTAGGATGCTTTTAGAACCCTTTGACAGCAATGACTGCTGAAGATAGAAGTGGTTTTCTACTCATTTTTCTGGAAATAGAGCAGTGACATCTTTGTCCAAGAGTTTCCATTTTACTTAGAAGACCTTTATCCCATTCGTGTTCATCAATATTTTACTCATTTTCTGAAATTCTACATAAATAATATTCTTTCCCCCTAAATTTTTCTCCAATTGGAATTACAATTTTTTGAGGGATAAAAGGGAAAAAAACTATTAACAGCCATTCAATTGTAGTTCTATGAGAGTACATTCTGTAATATATTTTTGATTTATACTTGTTTAAATTCTTGTTTTACCTCCCCTCATCAGTAGAAGAGGGCTGACAGCAGGAATTATAGATTGACTGATTCTATATCCCCAAAATGCCTAGAACAGTGCAGTTAGTATGTTATTAACTTATTCAGTATGAGTTAGATTGGATTGAAATGATTAAGGGAATGGAAACATTGAGTCAAGAGCCATTTTATTTCAGCACGCCCCACCTGACCGCTGCCTGCATGTCTGTGTTTATAATCTTCATTGATTGTAGTTCAAATTTGCTGACAGAAGATTTTCTCTTACCTCCCCCAAATTTCTCATCGTATTTTAGTTCATCTTCTACCCCTAGAACTTAGAATAGGATAAAGTAATTGATATGCTACATAACTCACTGCCTTGGAGTAAATGGTTGACAGTCAAAAAAAAGTACTGATTTTTACTAACAACAAAGCACTGCTCTGTATCTGTATGGAAAAGCACAGCTTATTTCAAGAATTTACAATTAAATGGTGGAATATGGTGGAGGAAAAAGACTTAATACACATAAAAGTTCAAATTTGTTTCAGTGATTATTATGTCAAAGTTATCAAAATAATTATGGAGATCATTACATAAACATAATTCATTGCACTGCAATTAGAAATTATGTATACAGGAAATATAAATTTTATTTCAGAAAAGACACAAAGACCATTTGGAATTTCAAAATAAAGTGAGATGGCTGTGGCTTGGGTCGAAAGAGAATGAGAAGTGATTTGAGGTTGGCCTTGAATAGTAGACAAGAATTAGGTGATTAGGCTGGAGGGGCGAGTATAGCTTGATATAGGCATTTAGATAAAGACAAACTGCAATCAAAGGTGCTAAAAAAACCTGTGGGTAAATATTATTTGAACATACACAAATATAAAGTTACCATGTTACAACTATCTGTATGAAAAAGCATAAGCCAAGCACTGAAGGGAATTTGAAAAAGTAGAGTAATTTGAAAGCTAGACTGGATGAGAATGAAAAGATCCCATCCATGAACAGTACATAACTTAGACAGAAGCACATTCGTAGTGCTAGAGTCAAATGATACTTACCAGTTTGCAGCTGAATGGAGACCCTGTTCAATCCATCTCCATAGAGACACAGATGTGTTGCACTGATTAACTGAGCAGGGTGTCATATTTCCATGATTTAGATCCTCCAAAAGTATACTCTCCAGTTCAGGGATTTATGCAGCATTTAATTCTAAATGGCCCATTCAGAAGTAGAAAAAACAAATGAGCATCAATTTAACTGAGAAATTTAACCAGAATAACTGTGAAAAATCACCAAGTGGCAGCTCTGAAATTCTATAATTCTAATATTTGGTGTAAGGAGAATATAGAAGTGTACCAATAAAATGAAAGTAATCTGGGAATGCAGGATTAGGTAAAAAATGTAGACATGGACATTTATATTAGAGTGAAAATATCAAACGTCAATAGATAATTAAAGTTTTTGTAGAGAGGAAATTTCAAGATTAATGTGAAAAAAATCTGATTTTGGTATTTAAGAGGCTTTGTACAATTGCTGTAAGGGCCAGATGGTTGTACAGTTTTTATTTAGCAATGAGGCTCACAAATCAAAATGTAGATAAAACTCCAAGGCCATTTTTTGACACCGTATTCTTCTAAATCTTAATTAGATGTAAAATCAGTGGTTATAACTTAAGGATTAATTTGTAGATGTTGTGATCATCCTTTGGGAACTTTATGGAAGGACATGTGGAACATCGCTTATTGAGAATTAAGGCTTTAACAACACTCTAATGTGTTTATGCCACTGAAATCCAGTGGAAAATTTGGGATATAGTATCTAAAATCAAGAAATAAACTTTTGAGTACGATACTAGTTAGTGAGCCATGTGATGAAAGGAGCCACTGAATTGCATTTTCAGATTATTTCAGATTTTCAACTGAAAAATGACTCCTTAATGTTCAATGTAACATTATTTTACATCCACTAACAGAAATGAAATCTACATCGTTTTTGAGGAACAGGGACACACTGCTGTGTTTATTTGTTGAGCATAACATGGTTGTGTTTCAAACCAGAGATTTTATTTGGAAATTCCATTATATGTTTGCTTTCCATCTATTACAGAACTTCTCTCTTACAAATGCATTATTTAAAGTATGTGTGTCTACTCTGAAAAATTCAGTAATATCTTAAAGGTTAATTTTTTTTCCCCCTTAGGATGGAATGGCTAGAGTTGATGCCTTACCTAACCATTTATCATTACACATGGTTGAGGAAATAAGTTAGTCTGCATGTGAACACTATTATTTTATTTCAGGGAATAAGAATCAATCAGGGAAAAGTGTAAGGACAACAGTTTTCTAGGTAAAGGGAGTGACTTGAGCAAAGATCCAACAGAAAGAAAGGTCATCCCAAGTTCATTTGCCTAGAATTCAAAGTTCCAGCAGGGGAATGAAAAGAAATGATACTGAAATCATACAATATGTAGCCTGAATCTAGCTTCTTTAACTGAACAACATAGTGCTTTCAAGGGCCATCCTTGTTGTATCAGTATTTCATTCTTTGTATGTCATTCCTATAATATGAAATGTTCATACTATGGAAATCCTTAGAGACAAAGTAGATTAATGGCAGCCAGGCACTGGGGAGAGGAAACATGGGAATGATTGCTTGATTGGTACACGTTCTCTTTTGCAGGGCTCAAAGTATTCTGGAATTTGAAAGTGGTGGTACATCCACAACTCTATATATGAATATACTGAAAAGCACTAAACTGTATACTTTAAATGGGTAAACTTGATGGTATATAATGCATATATCAATAAAACTGTTTTTTTTAAAGAGATGATACTGAAAGAAAAACAAAGAAAATCAAACTTTCTTTCTCTCTTTTCCTTCCTTCCTTTTCTTCCTTTCCTTTTCTTCCTTCCTTCCTTTCTTTCTTTCTTTCTTTCTTTCTTTCTTTCTTTCTTTCTTTCTTTCTTTCTTTCTCTTTCTTTTTCTTTCCTTTCTTTCTTTTTTCCTTTCTCTCTTTCTTCTTTCCTTTCTCTCTTTCTTTCTCTTTCTCTTTTCTTTTTCCCCTCCTTCCCTCCTTTCCTTCCCTTTCCTTTCCTTTCCTGTCCTGTCCTGTCCTGTCCTGTCCTTTCCTTCCCACCATTTTTTCTTCTTCCCTCTTGTTATACCTCCCTCTCCTTCTTCCTTCATTGTTGTTTGTTCTGCAAGTTAACAAGCATCCCTACCAAACCCGAGCTTGAAGTCAAATAATTAGCTTTCATCTTTATGTTCATAGGGTAACGGGATCCCCTAAGATGCTTATTAATGAAATTGCTTCTCATTTTATTCTTTGCCTCCTCTCCTGCTCTTTCACCTAAATGTGATTTATACACAGAAAAGTAATTGAAAACTATCTGGTCTTAGTTAATTTAAAAAGAGTTTTCCTGTATTTTATGAGATATTTGCAGCTGACCAAGCTTCTTCTATTAGCAACTTCTCAAGTCACTTCCCTGTCGATGGGATTTAGTTCTGTTCTGTAACAATGCACTCTGAATTTCTCATTTGCCCTTAAGCTCCTTGGCCCAGTAACATACCACTTTAAGTTTAATCAGACAGAAAAATCACAAAAGCTCCCAGTCTCAAGTGACCACTGACCTTTTGTCCTGAAAGCACGAAGAGAAGAAATTTTCCTTTTTTGTCAAGATTGTATGAGACTCTCTACATACCTGTGTGCTGTGTTTATTTTAAATTCATTGTGACTCAAGTTAACGCTGTCTCTGCCAGTAGGAAATGCAGCACTATGCTTTGCTGCTACCTTAAGCAATCATTTTCTGTAGCTAGCTCCCTGAGTGTACAATTTTCATCACAGTTTTTTCAAACAGAGGCAACAAAGATAAGATAAAGACTCAGAGAACTGCTTACTCGAACTGCTTACTAGACTAAAGAAGGATTTGGGTTTCACTCATTTATTAAAGCCATAGTTCTTGAGCAACAAGTGTTTTTAAGTCAAGGTGGCAAACTTCTCCTCTCACTGGAACAGGGAAACCACTGTGTCCTACCTCTTACATCATCCCACCTGCATGGGATTGGGCTTCTCAATTCATAATACAACACCCCTAAAGACAGGCTGAATTTTTCTAATGGTTACATTGATTACATGAAATCCAGTGAACTTTTAGAATTACACCTTGTCTTTTTTTTTTTTTTGAGATACCCTCTAGCTCTGTCATCCAAGCTGGAGTGCAGTAACACGATCTTGGCTCCCAAGTAGCTGGGATTGTAGGTATGTGGCATCACAACCAGCTAATTTTTGTATTTTAATAGAGATGGGATTTTGTTATGTTGGCCAGGCTGGTCTTAAACTCCTGACCTCAAATGATCTGCTCACCTCGCCCTCCAAAAGTGTTGGGATTACCGGTGTGAGCTACTCCACCCAGCCTAGGACCATGTATCACCCTAAATACTTTCAATTATCTGAAGTTAGTAAGCAGAGAAGCAACTACCCGTACGATTACACAGAACAAAAGTATAGAGTGTACAATGGGCAGCGAGACATTATCAAAGTTTTCTTTTTGTTTTGTGTAGCTCTAAGAATATAAAATGCCCGGAAAGTCACCTTTTCCGATCTAGACCTGTTTCTGAGCATTGCTGATTTTGTATTTTTAAATGTTTAACTGTGCTTCTACAACATTTAAAACAAGTTTTTGTTCAACAATACCTGCTGGTTAAACACTGAGTATCTTTCAGTTAGTTCTCAAAAATAAGATTCCCTCTAATAATAAGAATTTATTAAAGATGAGTACCCTTGTTTGACTCACACAAATTAGTTTAACCTTAGTCTAAGAGATGCAGTACTTGAAAAAAAAGTCAGCTGTGGAAAAAGAAACAAAAAACAAACAAAATTTTTGCACAGAGAGACAAGAGTTTTTACTTTTTGGTTAAAGTATAAGTAGGGTTTCCAAAGATTCCTGGAAGAAGATGTAGTGTATAATCTTAGCCAGTAGACCACAGGGTGGATTGCTAAAAATGTGTGCACGTGGATGTAAACAGCAGAATGAGAGACAGTGGAGACTCAGAAGGGTGAGGAATGGGGTGTGGGAACAGAAGATGAGAAATTACATAATGGGTACAGTGCACATGATTCAAGTGGTGGATAGCCTAGAAGCCCCAACTGGACCATTGTGCAATCTCTGCATGTGAGAAAATTATACTTATACTCCATAAATTTATATACATTTTAAAAAGGAGAGTAGTGTAAACAAAGCCACTGGAGAGTGGGTGGGCAGAACCCGTCTTCTCTAAATACTTTGCACTGTTGTGCAGAAAAGGATTGACTTTGCACAAGAAAACTTTAGCCTCTGTCCAGCTCCTGAGAGGTAACCCCTTAGCCCTGGGAATATTCTGCTTGATAAGACTATCTATACTTACCCGGGAGCCTTGGATCCTCCCAGGCAGCGTACACTACCCATGTGATTTCTAGTGGGAACTTTGGGCCGTGCAGTATCAGTGTGACCTCTGATGACCTCTGGAGGGGCTGCAGACTGAAAAGTAGCCACAAAGGTAGTTAGCCATGTCTACGTGACTACCCGTTTCCTTCTTCCCCATAAAACCCTTGAACACAAATGCTTGGGTGAGCTTTCCTGAATGACAGGATTCTGGGCATACTGGCATATGTTGATGTGGAGAGAAGAAATCCCTCTCCATCCAACGCCTCTAGGAATGGAAAATTGAAAAGTTACACCTGAAACTCTCCTAGCCCTATCCTATGCATCTCTTATCATTTCTAATTTTCACTTGTATCTTTTTGCTGTATTAAAGTTTAACGATGAGTTAAATGCTTTTGCTGAATTCTATGAGTCCTTCTAGAAAGTCATTGAAATTAAGGCTAGGTTGAGGAAACCCAGAAACTATAGCTGTACTTTATAAAGATGAGGAGCTTTTTCTGTGTTCCCTCTAGGTCCTTGCCATTGTTCCTCTCATAGCCCTTGTCATGCTGTATTCTAATGGCTTATCTATTTGTTAGTCTCCTTCAATACTGTGCAATTTAGAAAGCTAGGATGGCTTCTCAACCTGTTTTAATTTTTTTGTGTGTTTTGAAGATTTTTTTACTAGCTTGCAACATTTTGATTCGCGTTTAATAACATGAAGAAGTATTTAACATCCTCTGATAAATAAAAAAGATTTTAAAAATTATTGTAAGGGAATTATTCAGTACTGACTTAGCAAATGTACATTCTCTCTTCAAAGATGCCTACTCAAAAAATTATCCTGTTTATTGAATTATTTCAAATTTTAATAACGATTTTTCTCTATGATTTCTTTACATTTCTATTATTGTAATTTACACATAATTGTATATATGTATTGGGGTACACAATGATGCTTTGATACATATAATGTATAGTGATCCGATTGAGTTAATTAGCATATCTACAATCTAAAACGTGTCACTTTTTTTTGTGTTGAGAACATTAAATATACTCCCTCTAGCTGTTTGAAACTATTATTGTTAACTGTAGCCATCTTACAGTGGTAGAACTTATTCCTGTGTAACTATAATTTTGTATCTTTTAGTAAATCTTGTCCTATCCCTCCCCCTATTCTTTTTACTTCTATGAGATCAACATTTTTTAGCTTCCACTTAAGAGCGAGAAGAACGTGCTGTGTTTAATTCTGTTCCTAGCTTATTTCACTTAACATAATGCCCTTTAGTTCCATCCATGCTGCCTTGAATAACAAAATTGTATTCTTTCTTTTGGCTGAATTGTATTCCTTTGTGAATATATACCACATTTTCTTTATTCATTCATCTATTGTTGGACACCTAGGCTGATGCCGTATCTTGGCTATTAGAAATAGTACTGCAGTGGACATGGGGATGCAGATGTCTCTTCAAAATACTTATTTTCTTTTTCTTGGATGAATTCCAAGTAGTGGAATTGCTGGATCATATGATGGTTCTATTTGTAGGTTTGGTTTTTTTTTTCGGTTTTTTTTTTTTTTTGAGAAATTTTTACATCGTTCTCCACAGTAGCTGTACAAAGTTTGCATTGCCACCGACAGTATGTAAGAGTATGCTTCTCTCTGTATTCTTGCCAGCATTTGTTATTTATTGTCTTTGATAATATCCATCCTATTCAGGATGAAAAGTTAACTCATTGTGATTCTGATTTGCATTTACCTAATGATCAGTGATGTTGAGAATTTTGTTTACATATTTTTTTGGCCATTTGTACTATTCTTTTGAGAAATAGCTGTTCATATTTTGGCCCATGTTAAACATTTTATTATATTTTATTGTTTAAGTCCTGGAGTACATGTGCAGGATGTGTACGTTTGTTAAGTAGGTAAACATGGTCCATGGTGGTTTGCTGCATTTATCAACCCAACACCTACGTATTAATCCAAGCATGCATTAGCTCTTTTTCCGAATGCTCTCCACACCCCACTGCTCTTCCCCTTCAGGCGCTAGTGTGTGTTGTTTCCTTCCCTGTGACCAACTGTTCTCATTTTTCGGCTCCCACTTATAAGTGAGAACATGTGGTGTCTGGTTTTCTGTTCCTGTGTAAGTTTGCTGAGAATACTGACTTCCAGCTTCATCCACGTCCCTGCAAATGACATATTCTAGTTTTTTTTTATGGCTGCATAGCATTCCATGATATGTATGTACCATATATTCTTTATCCAGTTTATCACTGATGGGCATTTGGGTTGATTCCATGTCTTTGCTATTGCAAATAATGCTGTAATGAACATATGCATGCATGTATCTTTATAATAGAATAATTTGTATTCTTTTGGGCATATACCCAGTAATAAAATTGCTGAGTCAAATGGTATTTTTGGTTCTAAATCTTCGAGGAATTACTACAATGTCTCCACAATGGCTGAACTAATTTACATTCCCACCAACAGTGTAAAAGTGTTCCTATTTTTCTGCAACCTCACCAGCATCTATTGTTTCTTGACTTTTTAATAATTGCCATTCTGACTGACATGAGATGGTGTCTCATTGTGGTTTTCATTTGCATTTCTCTAATTATCAGTGATGTTAAGCTTTTTCTCCATATGTTTGTCGGCTGTATATATGCCTTCTTTTGAGAAATGTCTGTTCATGACTTTTGTCCACTTTTTAATAGGGTTGTTTTTTCTTGTAAATTTGCATTCCATGCTCATGGATAGGAGAAATCGTTATGAAAATGACTATACTGCCTTCCCTAATCCATTTACAGATTCAATGCTGTTCCCATTAAACTCTCATTGACACTCTTCACAGAATTAAAAAAAAAAAAACTATTTAAAAATTGATAAGAAACCAATAAAGAGCTTGTATACTCAGGACAATCCTAAGCAAAAAGAACAAAGCTGGAGGCATCACCGTACCCAACTTCAAACTATACCACAAAGCTACAGTAACCAAAACAGCATGGCACTAGTACAAAAACAGGCACATAGACCAGTGGAACAGAATAGAGAACTTAGAAATAAAACCAAACATCTATAACAATCTGATCATCAACAAATCTGGCAAAAACAACCAATGGAGAAAGGAGTCCCTGTTTAACAAACGGTGCTGAGAGAATTGGCTAGCCATAGGCAGAAAATTGAAACTGGACACCTTCCTGTCACTTTATATAAAAATTAACTCAAGGTGGATTAAAGACTTAAATGTAAAACCCAAAACTATAAAATCTCTAGAAGAAAATCTAGGCAATAGCATTCAGGATATAGGCAAGGGCAAAGATTTTATGATGAAATTAACAAAATTGATTGCAACAAAAGCAAAAGTTGACAGAATGGATCTAATTAACCTGAAGAGCATTTTGCCCATTTTCAATCAGATTTTTTCTTTTTACTGTTGAGAATTAATTCCGTCAGATAAATTGTTTGCAAATATTGTATCATATTCTATAGATTGTCTTTTCACTACATTGATTGTTTTCATTGCTGTTCAGAGATTTTTTGCTTGATATAATTCCACTTTTTTATTTTGCTGTTGTTGCCTGTATTTTTGAGTCTTATTCATAAAATCTCGATAGATCAGTGTCCTGTAGTATTTCTCCTATATATGTTTTCTTCCAATAATGTTATCATTTTAGGTCTTACTTTTAGATCTTTGACACATTTTGAATTGATTTTTGCATGGAGTGAGAAGTGGTAGTCTGGTTTTATTCATCTGAATACTAATATGCATATGCAGTTTTCCCTATATCATTTATGGAAGAGACTGTCCTTTTCCTAATAAATTTTCTTAGCACCTTGTCAAAAATGTGTTTACTGTAGGTGTGTCGATTTGTTTCTTGGTTTTCTATTCTGTTCCATTGGTCAATCTATCTATTTTTATGCCAGTAGCATGCTCTTTTGATTCCTACAGCTTTGTAGTATATTTTGAAGACTGGTAGTGCAATGCTTCCAGCTTGTTCTTTTTGCTCAGATTCCTTTGGTCATTCAACGTGTTTCATAGTACCATACAAGTTTTAAAAACTGTTTTGATCTTCCTGTGAAGAATGTTATGCATTTTTTGATAGAGATTACATCTGTAGGTTGCTTTGAGTAGTATAATCATTTTAGCAATATTAATTCTTCCAATCTATGAACATAGATGTCTTTCCATTTACCTGTTTCCTTGTAGAGGTATTTTGCCTGCTTGATTAAAGTTTATTCCTAGGTTTTTATTTTTATGTAGCTATTGTAAATGAGATAGCCTTCTTGATTTTCTTTCTATCTAGTTTGTTATTGATGTATAGAAATGCACTAATTTTTCTATGTTGATTTTGTATCCTGCAGAAAGCTTTTAATTTCTTATGCATAACACAAGCTCTGGTTCATAGTAAGATTACCTTAATATGCAAATGTTGAGATATTAAACAAAAGCAAGAAATGAAAAAAGAACATTTCAGTAGGATATACAGAGTTAATTTCATTTTAAAAATGGATTATCCAAAAGGCAAATGTGATCAAATACCTTGGACTACCTTCAGATTACAGCCCCATAATGGCTATTGCTAAAAAGGGTATACTGCTCTTCCATTGGCTTGACATAGATATGAAAATTCTGTTGTCTTATGGCATAGTGCCTCTATTTACTGCCCGTGCTTTCCATTAACAAAGGCTCTTGGACTTGGGGAAGGGTAAGATTATATTTTCATCTCAGTATCTAGAAGTAACAGCTTATCAGATCAAGGTAAAAACTAAACAGACAGTGACAATGCAATGAATGTTGAAACTGAAGTTTAAGGTTGCCCACTTAAAAATAAAACCATTTAAGAGAGAGCTAATGATTTTTTCATCACGATAGACACAGAGATGTTTTATAAATGTGTGACTGAAGAGCCTGAGGAAGATATAAATTGAAGTCAAGCTAGACTGAGATGAATATCAAGGAGGCATGATTAGATTATGATTGTGACTAAGAAAGCTGGAATTTAATCACCATTACTGTAACCAAAACAAAAAGAACATTTTTAAATGGAATGAGAATAAACTTCAAGAAATTTCTAGTACGTTCCGTATGAAGAGAGTATGCCAATTAGCTGATCTGAAAGACTTGTCCATTTAGAAGGTTTACATCTACCATAAAGATGGCTGTCTTGATTTTAAATATTTTGAAGTCACTAGCCATTAATACCATTTCTCTGTTTTTTATTTTATTTGAATCACATTTCTCCCTAAAATTTCTGTATATGTAGACTATATAATCATTCTACATAGGAAGCATATGGACATAGATAGAAAAATTAAATTTGTGCATCTAAAAAGCTAAAGACAAGACCCAGGCATGTGTTTAACACAAAGTAGAGCCAAGTTATTGCCTTTGTTTAGGCAGGGAGGAGAATTTCCTTGGATTATACCTCCAGTAACAGAGCAAGGCTCTAAAACTTCAAGGTGATATATGTATTACCTGTCTCCCACTGTATACATTTATATATATGAGAAAAGAAAACGGCAAAGGGTTAGATAATGTAGAAGTGAAAAATTATTTAAGGAACACATAACATTAATATAATCACTATGTTGGTTATTGCTTCCTCATTTAAATTTGTGAGCAGTGCCTCTATCTTGTTGCCACAATCAATGCTAATGGAGCTTAAAGAATTTATATTGCTAGCTATAATTCACAAAGGCAGCTAGTCTGGCTATTTGGGTAACCTTGGGTTCCTATCATCTTCTGATCTTGAGCAGTGTGTGTACATGTATAGCACTGTGTGTATATCTGTGTGCTACTGTGTGTGTGCCTGTGTGTGTGAAAACAGGACATAAAATAGAAAATCTAGGAGATACTCCATGTTTTGGATCCAAAAACACATGCACAATTCAAAGAAGAGAGTTAAGTTTATATACCACACACACACACACACACACACACACACACACACACACTTATTTTTAACTGAATAGAAAACATCAACACTGATTACAGATAAGAGGGCATCCCTGGGAAGAAATACAGAATTATCCAAGAACTGATTTTTCCCACAATTTTTCCCAGGAAAACTCTTCCTAACACCTACAAATACATTTTCTAAGTAGTGAGCAATTATCTTAAATTTATTATTTTGTCCCTCTGGGTAATTTCATAGCTTTCCTTTGCTCAACCATCTTCCATATATAGCTAGATGAAACCTTGTCTCTGGAGATAGCCGTGGGGATTCATTAGAGAGGAAGAAATGGTAGGCATTATCTCTTCATCTAACCCAATCTTATGGGACTGTGGTCAAAATTCAAGTTAATATCACTTTGGTTAATGGCCGTTGGAGAGTGATAAGAAGAATGTTTCAGAGAGGCATAAATTCCAGAACATAGTTTTCCACCTGGATTATTCTTTTATTGAGACTATAAAAGGATTCTGTCTTTATGAGTCGCTGTGTGTACAAATCTCATCTCACAGATTCTGAAGAGCCTGAATGTCAGTGATGATTCATTTCCAGACTACCATCTTAACGGTCAGACTGTTTATGTGACTGGAAAGGATTCACAAAGAAACAATGACTCATGAGAAGCTAGTAGATGTGAATAAGCTTATGATGCATTTTTAGTTTATGGGCTAAAAATTTGAGAGTTAAGTTTTAAGTTGAAGAAAGAGATGTTTGGAAATTGAGGATGTCTTATTTTCACTTAAAAACACAGTTGGTCCCTGTATTCATAGATTCTGCATCCATGGATTCAATAAATAAGTACCAAAATATTTCCAAAAATCAACAACAATAGAAATAATAATACAACAATAAAAATAATACAAAATAAAAACCCAAGACAGTATAAAAACTATTTACAAAACATTTACATTGCCATGGTTGTTATAAGTAATCTAGAGATAATTTAAAGTACATGAGACAATGTATGTAGGTTATATGCAAATATTATGCCATTTTACATAAGACACCTAAGCATTGATAGATTTTGTCACCTGAAAGGGTACCTGGAATCATTCTCTCAAGATACCGAGGGAGGGATGACTATACATAACTTCAGTCAAATTACTTTATTTCTTTGTGTTTTTAGGTTTTTATCTCTAAAATGACATTATAGGACTAATTGACCCCTAAAGGCTGTTCTGGATAAAAATTGTTTTACTATATAATTGCTAAATAATCATCTCGCTAAAATTAACATGAAATTTCAATCTTAATTCCTTGGAATATCAAGTGATCAGATACATAAATGTGATGTACACATCAAACAATCCTATTTATATTTTAGAAAAAATATTGTAACATTAAAAATGTGGTAGACAACTGAAATTCTTGCAATGACCTGTAAAAGAATCATCTTATTTTTAGTGATACTTACAGGTTCCTGTTAAATGTTACATGGAGCCATTGGCTCGTAAGTACATTTTTTAGCCTACTCCTTTTTCAGCTCATCCGCTTGGGACCATTGTGCATGTACTAGGCTCTACTTCAAAATATGACCTCCAGGTCTTTTGCTTACAACGTTTTTGTCTTATTTGTTATGCCACATCATTATATGGAGAAAAAAAAAGGCTTCACACATAAACACAGAGAAAATTGCATATCATAAGGTTATTTTTGACAAAACACAGAATATATGCATAACCTCTAAAGAGCAATGTGATAATAAAAACAAATATTCTGAGAACTTGACAAACTGATTTCATGGCCCTAAATTAATGTACTTTCTTCCTTTAGTCTCTTTCATTTGGTTTCTTTTCTATTTTCATTGCTGAAACTACTGAGAATTTGGGAGGAAGAGGTTAAATCCAGAAGTCTCTTCCCCTTCTCTGTGCCTTTCCTATATAATTTCTACCTTCTGTGAGAAGTCTCCTATGTGACTTTTCTGACTTCAGGAGAATGACTAGGCAACATTTGTTAGTGTTCAGGGTTCCAGTACACTAATAGATCTTTACGTAACCAAGTTGTTTTTGCTAAGATCCTCTTCCAAATTGGTAAGAGCAGTTAGTTACCCATCTTAAGGCCTGTTCATACTAGTTCCTCTTTCCTCACACAAGAAGTTTAAAACAAAGGTTTTCATATGACTTTGTACTTAAGGGTACCTGGTCATCAGAGTTGTGTGTTGAGTTTGAAGTTGGGATGTTAGATATACTTCTTATTCACTTAGTGACATACTTTTAACCAGAGAGACCTGAATCCAGATTTTAGGTACTTGCTCAACTCTTAGGAAACAGGTCTTTAATATTTGTGTTTGTCATCGCTTGATTATTGTTCTTTGTGTGTAATTCTCCCTTTGATATCAGAGGCCAAAGTAAAAAAAGAAATTATGAAAATTTAAACATTCAGGATACATATGAAGGTGAAAAGAAGAATCTCAAGAACTATACAGACAATGGCAAGACCACCACTGCAAATTCTTAAAAGTCATTCAGAAACCATGGGATGGCAAATGACTTTTTCACTAAAGGAGGCAATGAATATATCGTATGTGGATTGTCTCCAAAGAATGTAGAAATCATGTAGTACAATTCATGGTTTTGATGAAATATTTCTCTTAACTGATTTTACATTCACCTCTTATGAATCAGCTGGAACAGCTTAACTAGCTTCTTGCAAAGCTAAAGCTAATATTTTTCATTTTTATTATTTTCTGCTTTCCTTCGTAAGCAAACCTTGCCTCCATCTTCAACTCACTGCCTATAATAGACCTTTGTTACTCAAATTGCACTGCATAAACCAACAGAACTGACATCACCTGGGAACTTGTGAGGAATGTTGAATGCAGGACCCACATGACAGCTACTGGACCAGTCTGTTTGTTGTTAACATCAACCTGGATATGAAGTGGCACAATAGCAGTGCAGTGCTGCTATGATCTTTGCTTGGCAGTGGTAATAGTGGATCTTGATTGTGTTATTTATTGCATGCTACTATGTTCTTTTCTGTTTGGAATAAGTAATTATAAAAGTAGATAATTTGGGCCTCATTTTGTTAACCTGATTTTGTATGTGTCCTTCTCACATGTTTTGGAATTTGGCAAGTGTGATACATAAATGAGAATGATACAAAAAAGTGAAAACAACTTTGAAGATGCTAGGGAAGTTATTTATGTTCTAGTAGAAGATGGTCCAAACTCTGATACTTTAAAAAAGAAAGAAAACCTCTCATGTATCCTGAATGACGGACTGGAACTCAGCAGCTTAAGAAAATTTGGATAGATCATTAATTTGTGTCATTTTTCTCCAATTGGACAAAGGATATTTTTGTTTTACAACTTTAATTTCAGTGTGGGAACCTGATGATAGAAAATGTTTTATATTATTCTCAAACAGTATGCTTTTATACTATTATAACAAATATAATTATACATTATAACAAATATAATTACTGGTATTGTATTTGTTTTAGCAGAAAAATGTCTTACATTCTGTCTTATGTTTTCTAGTATCTAGGTTGTACATTTTAAGTCATAATATAAAATGGAAAAATAATTCACGGTATAAGATTAACAGGAAATAGATTCTTATCCTAGCAGATAATGTGTCCTTTATGTCCATTTTGTTTCCATTTTATTATTCTACCCTTTGAAGCTTATACCAATGAGAAAAAACAAAAACAACAAAAGACAAATCCTCCTAGAGACATTGCATTTCCACTTCATAAGACCTAGGTGGATACATGGGGACACTTTCAGAGAAGCCCTTCCCCAAGGAGAAGAGCCAACAATTCCCAGTTACAAGTAAGCATAGCTCTTTGGCTTCTGATTCTTCAGAGAGAACTATTGCATGGGAACATTGATAAGGGAAAACGGCAAAAAATTGGTCTACTTTCATCAATTTCTCTTTTCTTAATTGGCCTTCATTTGCAGCAAGAGCTATATAATAGAATGACTAGATTCTAGAAGTCTCATTGGACCATGCTTATTAGAGAACTCTGAAGTAAACACAGCCTGGTGGTTCATGTAAGACATGTGATAACATTTCACCTAATTTGAACTAAAATGATACAGTGATTCCATGTTCAAAGCCTTAAATATCACAATATGAATTTGACATTCATTTGCTAATAGAGAGGCCTTGAATAATTTTATATATTAAAGTTTCCTAGTCTGTTTCAGTGGTTGGAAGTAGAATAATTTTGGATTAAACATCTCTGGGAACATCTCTGAAAACATTATTATATACCTAGCATAAAATTATAACATTGAATCAGGAATCATGACTGCAAGGAAGAAGTAGAATAAAGATATTGTAGATGCCATTTTCTTTTTCTTTTAGTTGTTATGGAATTAAACATAAAAGGTTTATTTATTGTCTAAATGTTTAATGTGTATGTTATACAATATCAAGTAAACCATTTCAATCATCATTAAATCATAAATGTTTTAACTATTGACAAAGATAGTAAACATATTCTTTTTTTTTTTTAATTGTATTTTAGGTTCTGGGGTATATGTGCAGATCATGCAGGATTGTTGCATAGGTGCACACTTGACAATGTGGTTTGCTGCCTCCATGCCCTTGTCACCCACATCTGGCATTTCTACCCATGTTATCCCTCCCGGACCTCCCCACCCTCCCTGCTGTCACTCCCTTGGCTGTCCCCAACAGACTCCATTGTGTGATGTTCCCCTCCCTGTGTCCATGTGTTCTCATTGTTCAATAGACACCTATGAGTGAGAACATGTGGTGTTCGATTTTCTGTTCTTGTGCCAGTTTGCTGAGAATGATGGTTTCCAGATTCATCCATGTCCCTCTGAAGTACATGAACTTATCATTTTTTATGGCTGCATAGTATTCTATGGTGTATATGTGCCATATTTTCCTTGTCCAGTCTATCGTTAGTGGACATTTTGGTTGGTTCCAGGTCTTTGATATTGTAAATAGTACCGCTTTGAACGTATGTGTGCATGTGTCTTTATAATAGAATGATTTATAATCCTTCGGGTATATACCCAGTAATGGGATTACTGGGTCAAATGGAATTTCTATTTCTAGGTCCTTGTGGAAGTGCCACACTGTATTCCACAATGTTTGGACTAGTTTACACTCCCACCAACAGTGTAAAAGTGTTCCTATTTCTCCACATCCTCTCCAGCATCTATTGTCTCCAAATTTTTTAATGATTGCCATACTAACTGGCATGAGGTGGTAACTCATTGTGGTTTTGATTTGCATTTCTCTAACAATCAGTGATGATGAGCATTTTTTCGTGTGTTTGTTGGCCTCATATATGTCTTCTTTTGAAAAGTGCCTGTTCATATCCTTCTCCCACTTTTGGATGGGTTTGTTTGTATTTTTCTTGTAAATCTGTTTTAGTTCTTTGTAGATTCTGGAAATTAGGTCTTTGTCAGATTGGTAGATTGCAAAATTTTTTTCCCATTCTGTTAGTTGCCATTTCACTCTAATGATTGTTTCTGTTGCTGTACTGAAGCTCTGGAGTTTAACTATGTCCCATTTGTCTATTTTGGCTTCTGCTGCCAATGCTTTTGGTGTTTTAGTCATGAAGTCCTTGCCTATGCCTATGTCCTGAATGGTTTTGCCTAAGTTTTCTTCTAGGGTTTTTATGGTGTTAGGTCTTAAGTCTTTAATCCATCTGCAGTTAATTTTAGTGTAAGGTGTCAGGAAGGGGTCCAGTTTCTGCTTTCTGCACACTGCTAGCCAGTTTTCCCAACACCATTTATTAAACAGGGATTCCTTTCCCCATTGCTTGTTGATTTGTGAGGTTTTCAAAGATCAGGTGGTTGTAGGTGTGAGGTGTTGCCTCCAAGGCCTCTGTTATGTTCCATTGGTCGATATCTCTGTTTTGGTACCAGTACTATACTGTTTTGATTGCTGTAGCTTTATAGTATAGTTTGAAATCCTGTAACATGATGCCTCCGGCTTTGTTCTTTTTGCTTAGGATTGTCTTGGCTATGCGAGCTCTCTTTTGGTTCCATATGAAGTTTAAGGTGGTTTTTTCCAGTTCTTTGAAGAAGATCATTGGTAGCTTGATAGGGATAGCATTAAATCTATAAATTACTTTGGGCAGTATGGCCATTTTCACAATATTGATTCTTCCTAACCATGAACATGGACTGTTTCTCCATCTGTTTGTGTTCTCTTTTATTTTGTTGAGCAGCGGTTTGTAGTTCTCCTTGAAGAGGTCCTTTACATCCTTTGTTGGTTGTATTCCTAGGTATTTTATTCTCTTTGTAGCAATTGTGAATGGGAGTTCGCTCATGATTTGGCTCTCTGTTAGTCTGTTATTGGTGTATAGGAAGGCTTGTGATTTCTTCACATTGATTTTGTATCCTGAGACTTTGATGAAGTTGCTTATCAGTTTAAGGAGATTTTAGGCTGAGATGATGAGGTCTTCTAGACCTCTTTCCTAATTGAATAGCCTTTATTATTTTTTTTCCTGCCTAATTGCTCTGGCTAGAACTTCCAATACTATATTGAATAGGAGTGGTGAGAGAGGGCATCCTTGTCCAGTGCTGGATTTCAGAAGGAATACTTCCAGTTTTTGCCCATTTAGTATGATATTGGCTGTAGGTTTGTCTTAAATAGCTTTTATTGTTTTGAGATATGTTCCTTGGATACCTAGTTTATTGAGAGTTTTTAGCATAAAGGGCTGCTGAATTTTGTTGAAGGTGTTCTCTGCATCAGTTGAACTAATCATGTGGTTTTTGTCTTTGGTTCT